>PISX010003210.1:0-142333 GCA_004024625.1 Mellivora capensis | reverse complement strand
GGCCTGCACAGTACCAGGGGCTCCTCTGCGAGAACCCGTGGGTCACCCTTGAATCAGTGAGGACGTTAAACCCAGCAACCTTTCTCCCCTCGGAAGAGGGGGGACCAGAGCACAGCTGCTCCGGGTAACTGATGGAGTCTGCGCGAGCGTCCAGATCTGCGGGATGGAGCCGTGAAGAATCCAGAGCTCACGCAGTTCATCGACGGCAGCGGTGACCTACGACAAGGCCCGCACCCGCAGCGAAGGCCAGCGGGTCAGCATCCACACTGACGCCCGCCACGTCTTTGCTCCCGGGCCTGTCCAGGGGGCCGTGTACAAGGAGAGGGGCCCCCTGAGCGCCGCAGGAAAAACTATCCAGACAAAGAAGAGAACTGAAGCTCCTCGGGGCTGTCTGACTTCCAGGGGACATAGCAATCCTGCAGGGTATGGGACCCCAGAAAAGAGACGACCCCATAGCGCGGGGAAATCGTCTGGGAGACGAGGCTGTCAAGACCACAGCCAGTGAGGACATGGACAGAGCCCCTTCCCTCACCATGGCCCTGACATCCCCGGAAGAAGTCCCTCTGCCCGGTGACACTAAGAAGGAAAACATGGGCCATGCCAGCCACCAACCCCGCACCGAGTTATCGGTGAGCAGAGCACGACGCATGCTACACACGACCCCCGGCTGCTCCGCGGTCCGCGGGCTGCCTGGAGGAGGGGGTAGCCCCTCTCGATGATCTAGAGATGAACTTCATGGACATGCAACCAAGCGGGCTTCCGGTGGCTCCTGGTGAAGATGTGCCTCTTCTCCGGAGGGTCCAGGCCTTCCCCACCAGGACGGCGCAAAACTGGGAAGGAGCCCAAGTCCTCCTGCAGGTGACTGTGCCCTGGTTCGGCCTGTCATCAACGCTCCACAGTGACGACGGGCCTGCATCCGTTGCAGACCCTGTACCATCCTGATCACCTCCCACATCACCCGGAGGTTCCACACGGCCTAGAGCCCCGACGCTCAGGAAAGTAACTGAGGACTCACACCCTCCAGGGAGCCTCAGCAGCGTTGTGTCGGGAGACTCTACGCCCGTGGCCGGTCTCTGCCCGGCCTCCTGCGGGTCCGCGGCACCCCCAGGACACTGGTTACTCCCCTTCCAAACTTGCATATGGACGGCCTTCCCCATGCCTGGGGAACTTTCCAGAAAAGTCACATCAGATTGGGGATAAAGAGAGAAAAAGACAACTTCAGGCCCCGGGGTCCACCCCAAATAAATGACAACAGTGCACCACTGAGCAGCCCCAATCTCTTTAGTGTCCCAGTGCACCTCTTCCAGGCCTGAGAGTCCCGGTCAGAGACTGGAAAAGGGACCCCCTCCGACCACTGTGGACAGCGCCTCACTGTTGTCCTAACCACACCTTCTGCCCTTAAGGTCTCTGGTGTCCCCTGGGGATCCACCACTCCAGAGTGGAAAAGCCCGACACGCGGACGAGAAGCCGCACCAGTGGAAGGTCCAGCCAAAACCCCCAGACCCGCTGCGGCTTCGCCTCCGAGAGACCCCCCGACGGACGGACACCTGCGCGCCTGGTCCCGGGTTCCCACCGGCACCATGTCCCTCCTCCTGGGGTCGGAGCCTACACTGCTGCCCCTTCTGGCTGGGCTTTCCCCCAGAGACTTGCCATGTTGTTGATTGGGTGGCTCTAGGCTGTTTTCCTGCCCTTACTGGTCCCCAGGTGTCGGGCTAGCCACGATGGCGCCTTCCAACTAAGGTCGTGGTTTTGCCACATCCAAAAACTATGGCATCCAAAAACTATGGTTTTGCCGACCCCGGCCAGGCCTGGTCTTCTGCTACCTGGTGTGTCGTTCCTCCTGGCCGCCTTCAGCCTGCCCGACGCAGCAGCGGGGGGCGACACCCCACAGAATCAATCACGCCCGCCTGTCCTTCTCCTACCCGATCTCTCGGTCCTCCCGGAGCCACACTCCACCGTTCCCCTTCTCGTGCGCCTGCTGGCCGAGTCGGGAGCTGCCCTGGGCGCCACCGGCCTGGAAACGTCAGGGGCTCCGGACCGGGGGCAGCTCAACAGCTCACGGCGGTTCTCCCGGCCGCGCTCAGCCCGGCCCTGCAGCGCCGGCTCGCGCTTCGGGCCTCAGTGGTCCTCCAGACGGGCGCGGGCTCCAGGACCCCCAGCCGCACAGGGGCACCCGGCCTCCGCCTGCAGGAGAAACGTGGTTTCTGTGCCCATGAGGCGGGGTGGTCCCCGAAACTCTGACAGGTGCAGGAAGGAGTAAATCGCCAGGGGTAGGCACTCCAGCAGGCGACACTGTGGGATTCCCTCTCACAAGGGGCCCCTGGGTCCGGCCCCCTCCTCGGCCCCCTCCTCAGGCGCCTCCTCACAGCGGCATTTGGTCCTTGTGTTTTCAATGTCCTCACCAGGTTTGTCGCTGCACAAACTGCCAAGGTCAGATTCCCGTCGCTCCTCCCTCCCTTTCGCCCCGTAAATAATAAAGAGGACGCCCTCTAAACCAGGTGTTTAAAGCGGCATCCAAGGGGGCAGTGATAAGGAAAGTCTGTGTTCTGAGGCGGCTGGCCCATCCAGCAGGGGAATCCCAGTCCCGGCCCCAGGGCCATTGCAGACGTCCCCCTGCCCCGCCGGCCACAGCCGCAAGAGTGACACAGACACGGAAGTAAACATGTATCAAATACCCCCCTTGCCTGTGCTCGGGGCTCAGACCGAGAGATTACTCTCTTCTGAACCCGTGAAATAGACCTCCAGTCCTCCAAGGTCTCCGAGAGCTGCTTGGTATTTTTTTTTTCCCCCAAAGTTTTGAAGTTACAAGATGAAGTTTCTAGTCCTCCATGTATATTATTTTTTGTGACAGTTGCACTGAATAATATGCAGGGAGACAGTAGTGCCCCAAAGCTCCCTAGCACTTTCCAGTTGTTTTCTTCCAGACCATATTCTCATTTGTTATCTCATTGGCTGCTCTCAGTCTCCTTAGAAGGCATCTTGGTTGGTGAAGTTAAGCATGCATTAAAAAGTACTTGAAAACTTACTAAAACACAAGTATCTGGTCCACGCCCCCTAGGGATTCTCTTTCAATAGCTTTGGGGAGGGGCCTGAGATTCTGCATTTCTAAGGAGCTTCTGAGGATGCTGATGCCCCTGGCCCAGGGACCTTGCATTTAGTCACAAGCAGGGCAAGGTTCTCTCACGGATCTCCCCGATGCTGAAACCAGTTATCATCCACAGGTTTGTAAAAAACCCCCGAGAGCGTCTATCTGTACTCTTCAGTAAATCTTTAGTACATGCATTTCTATCTTTCTTTCTTTTTTAAGATTTATTTGAGAGAGAGGACAGGATGGAGGGGCAGGGGGAGAGGGAGAGAGAACCCCAAGGCGACTCTGCACTGAGCACAAAGACTGGTGCAGGGTTTGAACTCTTGACACCGAGGTCATGACCTGGGCCAGAACCCAGAATCAGATGCGGAACTGACCGCACCACCCAGGCACCCCTAGTCTATTCGTGTCTCTCACTCCATTTCTCCTATAGCCCCAGGGTAGCTGCGGAGAGCGAGGGAGAGGTGAGCTAATGTGTTGCAATGAATATTTCTAAGACCTCATTAAGGCAAGATGTATCTGGTCTAATGAGAAAACAATTTTCTTCTCTACTCCCACTGCTAAGGCTAAGAACTCCCAAGGTCAAAGCTAAACCATCCCCAAGCTGCCCTCCCACAACTCCCCCTTGATGCTGATTAAAGATAATTTATTGCAGAGTCAAATGGGAGGGGAGGTGGTGGAGGGAAAGACAGGCCTACATTCCAAGGGAGGCAGAGCCAATGAAACAATTTTTAAGAATTTATTTATCTCTTTAGGGGTCCCACATCTACCTCCATGATGGGCAAGTGATCTCACAGCACATTGTATTGTAGTGCCTGATAAAACCATGGAAAAAATTTTTTATCCACAAAATGAGGAAGTAGTGAACTATAAAATTGCTAATTATTTTCTAGTAAATTTACTTTTAAATAACTTTAGACATCAATTACAGGCACCATTAAGCACTGGGTGTGTTTACCAAACAAGGGCCCTGCATTGCTGGTTCTGTCCCATCTGCATGGCCTCCTCCCTCGGTTTCACCCTCCCCAGGGGCTCCCCTCCCCATCTCCTCCCTTCCAGACTAGGCTTAAGTATCAACTGTTGCAATTAAATTCCATAAGTGATGGCAGATTGTTTCCATTTCCAGTGTCATTGGCCAGTCAAGCCCCAGGTGTCTCAGATTGAAGTCACTTTTGGGCAGAGATTTAAATTGTAATTGTCAGTTTCAGGTCCATTTCCCAGACGGAGTTACCCCATCATTGCTACATGGTAGATTCACCTGGGGAACTTAAAAGGGAAAAAAAAGCCTTTCTGCTAGAGCTTGACTTCAGACCAATTACATTGGAGCCTTGAAGAATTTTTAAAAATTTTTTATCCCAAGTTGTTCTAACGTGCAGTCAAGGATGAACCACAGCTTCAGGCACCCCCAGCTGTAGGGTCAGAGCTTTCCAGACCAGAGGGGAAGGACAGCACACTGACCTCTGTCTTCCTGGCGTCTCCAGTGCCTCTGGTCAGCTAGAGTTCAGGGTGAAGTAGCAAGCCAGGCCCATGATGCCTTGGCTCCGCTCTGACCCCGGGATCTTCTTCGGTGAGTATCTACCTGCCCCTGCGAGAAAAGGCTTAGGGGTTTTTATATCTGCTGACCCGCAGCACCCCTCTCATGGTGTAATTAAACATGCTGTGGGTTCAGACAGGCTTGTGAGCTCCACCCAGCTTGCTCTGGAGTTGTGATCCCCACCTGCCAATGTGGAAGAAAGGGCTAGGGTAGCAGGGTTGCATCGCGCATGAGCTCTGGGGCCGGGGTGGGGGTGGGGGTGGGTCAGAGCCCACGCTCAGGTGAGATGCCTTTGGGCTGTTGTCTGATGCTGCCAGTTACCAGCTCAGTCTCGGGGTCTGGTGGAGCCTCGTCTCAGCCAGTTAGATTGGCGGTAGGGTTAAGTGAGTGAATCTGTGAAAAACTGCCCGGAAAGGGCTGGGTCCACAGACGTTCCTGTGAAAAGCACAGATCTGCGTCTAACCTACGGGAGGTATGGTCTTCATGTTTGTATTTCCCCAGCAAAGGAAACTTTTGTTAGTGCTTCTCGCCTTTCAAGAAAGGGTGGAAAGAAGCTTCCGCCCGTGTTCCCCCTTCTTCCCTCAGGGAGGTAGAGCAGGCGGTCTGATGGGTGCAGACATGACAGTCCTGGGCCTCATTCGCTACCAGCTTTGGTCCCTGCTCACAGGGGCCGTGGTCTCTTGGTACGTGTGTCCTGCCCATGCTCGGGGAGGGGGACCAGAGGAGGAGATGGCTCTGTTCTCCCTCTTTGCACTCCACTATGGACTAACTCAGGGTCTGCTCCACAGAACAACATCACCCCAAGGCATGGGGGCCGGTAGGGTATACAGAGCCCATGCCGAGGGCATTGACTGACTCCAGCACCATTTACAAATCTCCGCATCACAGCACTTTCCCGGTGGGTGAGAGCAGGCAGGTAGACTTGGGAGGAGGTGGAGGGACGTCTACTGGCTCCCAGTGTTTGATTGTCGCTTGGCTTTGTTGTGCCATGCCTTGGGTGCAGAACTGACTTCCTACACCACCCAAGAATGAGGACCTAGGTGTTCCCTCCCCTCTGAGACATGGTGCCTGGACCACCCACTGTGATCTTGGAGGACAACATGTCAGTTGTTTGTCCCTTCACCCAGACCCTGCTCCTGGCCGTGTTTATCCTCACCGTGGAAGATTCACCATTTCTTTCTTTTTTTTAAAGATTTTATTTACTTATTTGACAGAGATCACCAGTAGGCAGAGAGGCAGGCAGAGAGAGAGCCGGAAGCAGGCTCCCTGCTGAGCAGGGGCTCCATCCCAGGACCCTGAGATCATGACCTGAGCCAAAGGCGGAGGCTTAACCCACTGAGCCACCCAGGTGCCCTGACTCACCATTTCTTAATTACAACCTTTTGCAGAAAGAGCCCAGAGATGTTGGTGGGAATTGTCTGGACTGGGCTGGATTGGCTCCTTGGTGTGGAAAAGATATCAGGTCATCACGATACAATGAGATCATGTGAATTCCCACCTGTAACTATGATTTTCAATTGCAAATGCTTTGGTGGTGAGCTCACCGGTGTGAGCGAGTCCTTAGGGCCAGTGAGTGGGGTGTTGTAGTGAGTTCTCCCCTGGGCAAGCAGCCATGGAAGGAAAGGTCTAGAAGATGAATTGATTTTTAAAAATTGTAACATTTTTCTCCCATTGATAATTATAAAATCAATATAGTAACAGCATTGGAGAGTTTGGAAATCAGAAAAAAGGTAACTGCCTTCAAAGCTAACCTCTAACGCAATTCAAATTCTATTTTTTAAAAAAGATTTTTATTTATTTATTTGACTGAGAGCACAAGCAGGCAGAGAAACAGGCAGAGAGAGAGAGAGAGGGAAGGAGGCTCCCCGCTGAGCAGAGAGCTCGATGCGGGACTCGATCCCAGGACCCTGGGATCATGACCTGAGCCGAAGGCAGAGGCTTTAACCCACTGAGCCACCCAGGTGCCCCCAAATTCTATTTTTGTGTCTGTTTTTTCCCCTCCTGTCCTCAATATGTATGCAGACTATTTTTATACTTTCACTGTTACTGCTTTTTTCCATAAATGATTACTAGCCTTCTGTTAGGTGTGTATCTTTCTTCTAAGGGTTCAAAGCCAAGAAAGACTTAGTCCCTGGACTTGACTAGCTTTATTTAGTAATAGATACAGATGCCTACACATACACAGGCCATTGCAACACAAGGAGGTAACTATATAAACAGAAATTAGATCTCATGTCTGAATGCAGGTAATGAAAATAATGACCTGATCCTTCTCAATGTCCCCAAATCTATCAGAGAGGCCTGATGATGTTAGGATCACATGGCCACATGGTATAATAATGGAAAAGACCCCAAACTGAGACAGTTTGTCACAATGCTATTATGGGATGCTTGCTGGGCAGGGAAGACGTGCTTTGCCAAAATGGAACTCGTTATTAATATTTAAAAAAAAATAAATCAGGAAGCTTGACATAAAAACCCAGATTTCTGGCTTCTGTTGGAAAATAGAAGATCAGACAACACCAGGCTTGCCTTCTCCTTCGGGGACATTTGGAATGAAAGTGGGTAGGGGCTGCCTCATTCAGATGAGGCAGGTACACCTGTTGCTTAGAGAGCCACCCAAGCTACACTGTTTATGACATTCCCTGCCTCGCTCATATGGGCAACTGAGTCATGAATATGGCTTTCTTGCATTTCTCCTATTAGAAAGCCAAGTCCTTCCAATGCCTTCCATGACCCTGTAGAGTTTCCTCTCTACCTTCCTCGCCCACCAAGCTCTCTGCTGTATTTGCTGGCTTCCTACTGACCTCCCTGGTGAGCCCCAGGCAAGCCAGTATGCTCTACCTTAACTGTAGTAAAGTACACATAAAATTTACCATTTTAACTATTTTTAAATGCACAGTTTAGTGGTATTAATACATTTCTATTGTCACGTATCATCACCAACCCTATAGTCCTTTCCCTTTTGTAAAATTGAAACCTTGTACTCCCTGCACACTAACTCCCCATTCTCCCCTCCCCCAGCCCCGACAATCACCATTCTTTCTGTCTCTAAGAGTTTGATTACTCTAAGTCCTCAGGCTAGTGGAATCATCCAGTGTTTGTGCTTTTGTGACTGGCTTACTCAGCTTAGCCTCATATCCTCAGGGTGCATCTGTGTTGGAGCATCTGTCAGGATGTCCTTCCTTTTTTATGGATATGACCCCCCCCCCATTCTGCTTCTCCATTCATGCCTCCGTGGACACTTGAGTTGTTCCATATATCAGCTCAGTTCAGTTACGCTGACTGAGTAAATGACCCACGATTGGACTGTTGGACTCGGAAGAACTGGGTTCTGATCCCATCTCTGTCATGGGAGCTAATTGACCTTAGCAAGTCACCAAATCCTTCTAAGTCTTCATTTCCATATGGGTAACATTAGTTGGAGGTTTAAGAATTGTATATAATTAAAAAGGAAAGAAAAAAAGAAAGGAGGAAGGGAGGGCGAGAGAGCGGAAGGAAGAAAGAAAGAAAGGAGGAAGGAAGAAGGAGAAAGAGATAAGGAAAGAAGGAAGTGAGGGAAGGAGGGCGGGCAGGCAGGTGCGTGAAATCAGACGAAGGCAGTCTGGTCTGGGTTTCTCCCTTAGCACTTGGGTAACCTTGACAAGTCACTGAACTTTTTTTTTTTTTTAATTTATTTATTTGTCAGATTGAGAGGGAGAGAGAGAGAGCGCACGAGCACAGGCAAACAGAGTGGCAGGCAGAGGCCGAGGGAGAAGCAGGCTCCCTGCCGAGCAAGGAGCCCGATGTGGGACTGGATCCCAGGACACTGGGATCATGACCTGAGCCGAAGGCAGCCGCTTAACCTACTGAGCCACCCAGGCGTCCCAGTCACTGAACTTTTTAAGGCTCGATTTCCTCCTCAGTAATGGACCTGCCACACTGCCTCTCCTGGACTCCTCAGGAACAATAAGGAATATGGTGCACGAAGGAAGCCTCCCTCATAGATGTTAGATGTTTCTCCTTTTCCCGTCAATATTGACGATTCTCAGGAAGCAGATCCCTGGTGTGGAACTGGGGATCTGACCTTTCAAGACCCAAGAATCTTTGACCAGTGAACATTTGAAGGAGGATTCTAGGTGGGGGAAGGGGGAGGGCTTGTAGCTCTTTGGATGAGGCTGAATGTGACGGGATGTGCAGGGACAGGGATGCACAGAGCAGCAGCGGGAGGGATGGCCTGGAATTTTCGAGGTGTGGTGTTGGTGGGGGGAGGGTGGGTGGGGGCAGGGCCAGGGCGCCGGCGGAAGTTGATGGTTAGTCCCATTCAGGTGAGCCCATAAGAGATTCAACAGAGCCTAGGCTTTTGCAGTTTCATCTGGACCACCCACATCTTTGGGGATAAGAAGACCACCTGTCTCTACACTGAAGATCGATCGATCGATCAGTTGACAGATAGGAAGGGCTGCCAATGTGTGTGAAAACATCCCGGTGCAGTGTCCTGCCGTTCGCTGAGGGGCCCTGGAGTAGATGATAAAATCACCCATTTGATAGCCTCTTTTTCTTGCACTTAGAGTTTTCAAAGCTTAAAAATAATCATCATGATGAGAAAAGCCCTCGCTGCTTAGAGCGACGGCCAGGCCTGAGTGCTCTGCTGAGTGCTCTGCGAGTTTTCCCTTACTGCAACGAGCCTTGCTAAGAGCTGGCTGCCCTTAGCAGCGCAGTCGTGCCCGGCCAATTCTGCAAAATTGGTTTTGCTGGGAGCTGCAAATGGCTAGAAAAGAGGCCAGTGAGGTGGCCCAGGGCTGCCTCGTGGAGAAATTCGCCTTCCATGTGTCCTTCCCTGCCCACCTGGCGGGGAAGGTAATGGGATGTCTACCCATCAGGCCTCGGTTACCTGACCTTCAGCAGGGAGACCATATAGTTCACCTCCCAGCACTTTCGGAAGGATCCACGGGACCCAGAGAAGGTAGTACTGGTCTCTTTCTCTCACCCTAACTTTTTTTTTTTTAAAGATTTTATTTATTTATTTGGCAGAGATCGCAAGTAGGCATAGAAGCAGGCAGAGAGAGAGGGGGAAGCAGGCTCCCCACTGAGCAGAGAGCCTGATGTGGGGCTCGATCCCAGGATCCTTAGATCATGACCTGAGCCGAAGGCAGAGGCTTTAACCCACTGAGCCACCCAGGCGCCCCATCACCCTAACTTTCTGAAGGTCTCTGTGATGGGCTGAATTGTGTCCTCCACCCAATTCTTATGTTGAAGTCCTAACCCCAGGATCTCAGAATATGATTGTATTTGGAGATGGAGTCTTTATTTATTTTAAGATTTATTTATTTGCAAGAGAGAGAGAGAGAACGAGTGGGTCGGGGATCCGGGAGAGGGACAGACAGAGAGGGAGAAAGAGAATCCTCAGGTAGATTCCCTGCTGAGCACGGTGCGTGACACACAGGGCTCGATCTCAGGACCCTGAGATCATGACCTGAGCTGAAATCAAGAGCCAGCCCATCAGCAAGTCGAGCCACCCAGGTGTCCCTAAAAGAAAGTTTTTAGTTAGGGTGATGTAGTCATCTGGGTGGACCCTGATCCAGTCTAGTGGGTGACCTTATAAGCAGATGAGATTCGGGCACAGACACACAGGAAATGACAGTCTGTGGCCCTTTGACATGGCAGCCCAGGCAGAGTCATAGGGGCTGCCATGACAAAGCATCAGGGCCTGGGGAGCTTAAACAATCAGGCTTGGTTTCCCTTGGGGTTTCTCTCCCTGGCTTCCAGCTGGCCGCCATCTTGCTGCTTCCACCTATGGATGTTCCTCTGTGTGCAGCCTTGATGTCGTTCTTAGAAAGACAACCAGTTGGGCACCTGGGTGGCTCAGTGGGTTAAGCCTCTGCCTATGGCTCAGGTCATGATCTCAGGGTCCTGGGATGGAGACCCACATCGGGCTCTTTGCTTGGTGGGGAGCCTGCTTCCTCTTTTCTCTCTGCCTGCCTCTCTGTCTACTTGTGATCTCTCTCTCTCTCTCTCTCTTAAATAAATAAACAAAAATTTAAAAAAGAAAAAGAAAAAAGAAAGATGACCCAGTTAACCGGGGCTGAGGGAGGTGGCTTTGAAGATCTGTTTGGAGATCTGGGTCTCAGAAATGGTCTGATCAGCTTTTCCCAGGGCTCTGGGAAAGAGGTGGAGTTGAGCCCTTGACCTTGTCTTCATGCTTGGGCTTGGGAAATCCCTATACTACCGCATCTGAGACAAGTTTGGATTTTGGGGGCGTGAGTCTGCCGCAGGGCCTTTGCAGATCTTGCTGCTTGGAAATCACTTCCCCCAGATGTGTGGGTGACTCACTCTCCTTTCATTCAGGACTCAGCACAAGTGTCATCTCAAGATCTCCTGACCTCCCTAAAGAAAAGAGCACTCTCTCCTTTGTCTTATGGTCTCTTACTCCACTTCAGAGACTTACCCCTTCCTGACCACGTGGCTTCAAGTTACAGACTGATGGATTAATTTTCTCTCCCACTAAAACCTAAGACTCACGAGGGCAGCGACAGCGTGCTGTTTACCACTTTACCCACGGTGGCTTGTTAAATGCAGAAAGGGGAATGCATACTTGGAGTCCTGCTGTTTAAGTCTTGCCACCCACAGATTTGTAGAAAGTCTTTCCAAATAAGATAATGAAGAAAGTTTTGTGTGTTCTTTCAGCATGTTTCCATTCATGTAGATTTATTTAATTTATAGAATAGTGTCCTTTTACATATACTATTTGGTGGCTTGCTTTTTTGCTTACCCTACGATGACATAAACTTTTCCCCATAGCAAGAACTAATATTTTTTAACACAGTCTATTGTATAGCATTATTTAGATCCTTTGCAGTTTACTTAATTTTTTCTTAATGAACACTTTTGTTGTTTCCAACTTGACAGTTTTATCAACAAAGTTGTGTGTTAGTTATCTAATGCTGTGTAACAAATTACCCCAAAACTCAGTGGCCTAAAACTACATTTATTATTAACACGGTCTGTGTGAGTGGGAGTCTGAGTATGGTTTACCTGGGACTTCTGACTCTGGGAGGCTCACGGGCTCTCATCCATGTGTTGGCTGGGGCTCTTGTCTCATCTGAAGGCTTGACCGGGAATGACAGACTTCTTAGATCAGGCATGTGGTTGCTGGCAGGATTCAGCTCTTCGTGGGTTGGTGGTCTCAGTACCTCAGTTCTTTACTGGCTGTTGGATGGAGTCCTCCCTTGGCCCCTTTCTGCCTGGACCTCTGCATAGGGCAGCTCACAGCCTGACAGCTGACTTCATCAGAGCAAGTGAGAGATAGAGAGAGAGAGCCATCAAGACAGAAGTTAGTCTTTGTAACCTAATCACAAAGAGGCAACCCATGATTTTGCCATTTTCTATTTGTGCTAGAAGCAAGTTACTAAGTGCAGCCCACATCCGGTGGGGTAACGGGAGAGTGTGGTGTAAGCGCCAGAAGACAGAGTAATGGAAGTCGTGTCAGAAGATGCCTACCACAGGCTGATGTGAGCATCTGTATCTTTAGCTGGTGATCTCCACATCTGCATATGTATTTGAGTGCATCTCCGATTGCTTATTGGGAATACATTTTCCAGAAGGAGAGTCATTGAGGCAGATGGTGTAGGTGTTTATCACTGGGTCAAGTGACACATGTTTCATAAGGCTTTTGCTATACAAAGGAATACATAACACCTTCAAAAATTAAAAAAAATATATACTATAGTAGTTTATCCCCTAGCCCCCTTTCAGTATTGTGTGTCTTTTACATACACACACTTATCACCAGTGGTTCTTTAAGTCACTCCCAAGTTAATGGGTGAAACATATTTCAGGAGAGTTTTTTTTTTCCCTTTCTTTTTGTCTTAATTGCTGGAGATCTAACATATTTCATATGTGTGTTGAGTATTTGGGTTTCTTTTTTCTGTGCACAGCTAGTTCATACCCTTTGCACATTTCCCTATCAGGACATATGTAATTTTTTATGCAGTTGTCAGAACTCTGAATATTTTAAGTGATCTGTTTCTTTTACAGAAATAGTAATAAGCATAAATGTCAAAAAATTCAAATATCCTATATCTGTTTCAGAGTTTACAAAAACCTTTTCATAGTTTGTAGTTGGCCTTTCAGTTTTGTTTGTGATGTTTTTGATATAAGTACTTTATTTTAAAATATTTAAGATATTCAAATCTGTGTTAATATATTCTTTTCCTTTTTTCTTTTGAGTTATGCAAAAACATTTCTCATCTACACCAAGTTTGGTTACCTGGAGTTATCTGTCACTATTTTTAGTTTCCTTCTTCCTTCCTTCTTTCTTTCCCTCCTGCCTCCCTCCCTCCCTCCCTCCCTCTCTCCTTCCCTCTCTCCTTCCTATCTTTATTCCTTCCTGGTCTGCATACCTTCCTTTCTCTCTCCCTCCTGCCATCCCTCCTTTGCTTATAAAATTACATTGTTTTAAGCTACCATCTCTAAATGGATAAAGAAGATGTGGTATATATACACAATGGAATACTATGCAGCCATCAAAAGAAATGAAATCTTGCCATTTGCGACGACATGAACGGAACTAGAGGTTATTATGCTGAGCAAAATAAGTCAGTCGGAGAAAGGCAACTATCATATGATCTCCCTGATATGAGGAAGTGGAGATGCAATGTGAGGGGCTTGAGGGGTAGGAAAAGAATAAATGAAACAAGATGGGATAGGGAGGAAGACAAACCATAAGAGACTCTTAATCTCACAAAACAAACTGAGGGTTGCTGGGAGGAAGAGGTAGGGAGAGGGTGGCTGGATGATGGACACTGGGGAGGGTATGTGCTATGGTGAGGGCTGGGAAGTCTGTAAACCTGGCGATTCACAAACCTGTACCCCTGGGGCTAATAATACATTATATGTTTATAAGCTACCATCTCTAATTTATTTTGCTTTATATATTCAAGTAATTTTGTCTCCTCCTTTCTGCTTCTCTTTTTCTTATTATTATCATTTTTAAAAAGGTTTATGTATTTATTTGAGAGAGAGAGAGAGAGAGAGCCTGAGTGGGCGGAGGGGCAGAGGGAGAGAGAGAATCCTCAAGCAGGCTCCCTGCCAAGTGCAGACCCCGATGGGGGGTTCAATGCCAGGACCCTGAGATCATGACCTGAGCCATAGTCAAGAATTAGATGCTCAGCCAACTAAGCTATCTAGGAGCCCCGCTTTTTAATAATTTTTTTATAATAAATGAATAGTGGCTTGACCATATATTGAATGATTCTTCCTCCTACTAATGGGAAGTGCTGTATTTTTCATATTTGTACAGTTTTACACACGTTGAACTCTTCCTGGGCCATCTCTGCTCTTCCTTTGATCAAACTCTTCTTTCTTGAACCCATTTCCATAGTGTTTTGCTATATATACTCAAGTTCATTTATTTTATTAATATTTTAATTGATTTGCTATTAGAACACTAACCTATCTCCTCACTGCTTATTAATATTTTTCTAGTTATTCTGGGATGTTTACTTTTAAAACAATATCTTTGTTAAAGATGTAAAAGGGATTGGGATTTGATTGACATTGTTTATACCTACAAGTTAGGAAGAGTTCATGTTTTTTAAAATATTATTCTTCAGGGGAGCCTGGGAGGCTCAGTCAGTTAAGTGTCCAACTCTTGATTACGTCTCAGGGCATGATCTCAGGGTGGTGAGATAGAGCCCCACCTTGGGGGCTCCCTTCTCAGTGGAGAATCTGTTTGAGATTCTCTCCCTCTGCCCCTCCCCTCCCTTGCAGACACCCTCTCTCAAATAAATAAATAAATCTTTTTAAAAAATCCTCTTTCCGAACAAAAAACATACTAAGTCTCTGTTTTTCCAAATCGACTCTTTTTTTCTTTTAATGTAGGCTCAACGCCCAGCTTGGGACCCCGCATAAGGCTCGAACTCTTGACCCTGAGATGGAGACCTGAGCTGAGATCAGGAGTCGGCTGCTTAACCACCTGAGCCACCCAGGCGCCCCTCAGGTAGACTTTTGAACACCCAGTAAATGTGTCTAGCAACTTTTTAGGGATCTTGAACCCTTTGTGTCTTCCACCGTGACCATTACAATGACTGTTTCTATTCCGTGGCGTTCTCATATAGGGGGAAGTCATCTCTCAGAACTTTCTCTCTGCATCTTTAAACCGGACAGGGTCGCTCCTGCCTCTCTGGGCTGCTGTGCGGGGTTCAATGAGGTGGGAAATTTAGAGCTCGGAGAGCAGCGCACAGCACACCAGGTCTTCAACGTGCGGTGGGAAGGCTTGTTGTTCATGTAAAATAAACAGCCTTAGATCATCGTGATCATGCTCGACCGTGAAGAAAATCCCTCTTCCACGTGACAACTTTCTGCGCACCTGGTCCAACTAGCCTATAAATCCTTCTGAAGTGAGGCGGGGAGACGACGGGACAGCCAACAAGAATCCGCGCTGGCATATTGTGGTTTTAACTCTTTCTGGCTCCGTCCCCCCAGCCCCCTCTCTACGGGCCCCCATCCACTTACTTGGAAGGTAAGAGCTACTTGATTTCTGATTGACGTAGAAAAGCCTCTCATGTTCTGCCACTACGTGTGGCTTGGCTGCTGAGAGTGACTCGTGGATACATAAATACAGGAGTAAACAGGTATTTACCTCCCTGCCTTTTTTTTTTTTTTCCCCCAAGCCCTTCTGACTTGGAGATTCTATGCGACACTTCTTCTCGGGAGAGGGCGAGAGGGAACAGAATGGGAAGTCTTAGATTATTCAGTTTCTTGCAAAAATCGTCGTGGAAATGTCCCCAAATGTTGCCAACAATACATTCTGTGACTGAGTCGTTATGCAGAGAGATGAGCGGGGGACTGACTGTCAGAATTAAGATAATAAGTAATTCTGTCCCTTTGGCAGTGTCTTTCTGCATGAAATAATGATTTTACTTCTCGCTTCTCCCTAGTTCGTACATTTCTCATAACAAACAGTTCCACAGTGAAGGACTATTTACGTTTCAAGGCAACCGCATCAGCATAATGGGCCAGCCTCTGAATTTTTCTCTGCGAAGGCGTGCGTGCGTGGGCTCCCTGGGAAACCCAAGAAAGCCTTCCAGTTGGGAATAATAATCCTGCTGTTGGCTATAGGGGCTGGAGTTTGGAATTTGGGACCAGGCAGATCTTGGCTCAGGCCCTTCCAGGGCTGTTTCCTGACTTAGCTTCATGGCACCTGTTTTCCTGTTTGAAAACGGGGATGCTCACGCCTGGCTCACCCATGAAAGCATAGGGCACAGAATCTGGAACATAGACAGTGCTCAGTTGTGGTTGACTGGGAGCAAGTCAGATCTCCTTCCAGCCCTTGGGCTTGGAAGGACACGGAGCTGGGTGGCAAAATTCCCATGTGAACACAGACGGGAGATGAGAGTGTATCTCCCCGCCCCCACACTTCCCCATGAACATTTATTTCATTCAGCCAACAAGATTTAATACCTCCTTTGTTCCAAGCACTGTGTTGTAGGGATGAGAAGATGGAATGGCATCAAAAGTGTCTTTGATGGTCATTTTCATCTCATCAGCTCTCGGTACCCTTTGTTACGCGCTCTACGTGAAACCAGGCTGAGGCATTGCTAAGGTTTCACTCCCATCTGGATGGTCAGGAGAATACAAGATGGTTGCCCTAGTGCCCATTTGAGAGATTAAAAATATTTCCAGCACGAAGACTTCAATAAGTCCCCCAGGGCCACCCTGTGATAAATCAACATTTAAACTTAGAACTTTGTGATCCGATAGCCTGAATTCTCCACCTTGGGGCTATCTGACCTTGAACCAACGTAATTATCCTGTGGTCCAGTGGGGTGGGGCGGGTGGCGGGGTTGGGAGGGCAGACAGGCAGAAAATACTGCAGAATGCATGATGAGCTCGGAGATCAACTTATAAGGTTCAGTGGGATCCCAGACTATCAGTGGATCGTTGTTTGAATATTAGTTGAATACAACTGAATTAGCCACGGAGCTTGGGGACAGCTTGACCAAGAGGATAAATGTCTGATTTAGATCCTGAAAGATTAGTAGGGCTTTGTCACACAGATCTGGCTTTCTAGGTGGAGGGAAGGGCCTCTCCAGAGGCACGGTGGCTTGAATATTCACAGGGCATGCAATCAGGAGATAACAAGTCCTTCATGGCTAAAGCAGAAGTACTCCTTCAGAGAAATGCAGGGGAGGGAGGGGGAAAGACCCAATGGCAGTGGAGTGTTGGGGGATTTATTGCTTGTCTAGGGTTTGCAGCCAATCCTAAAAGCAATGGAGAGCCACTGGAGTGTTTTATAAGAGGACTGACATGATCGGGTTGGTGTTTTCGGAAGATCACACCTGCTGAGTGCTGAGTGAACAGAGGGATAGCTCTAGTTCCATGTGGCAGTTCTGCCAATGGTGGGCTGAGCCGAAAGCATAGGTGACACATTGCAAGATCCTGAGCAAAGACAATGGGCCTGGGAAGGGGCTTGAGGATCTATGTAGAGGGAGGGGAAGGAGGGTCAGGCAGAATACCAGGATGGCTAAAGAAATAACCTGGACATCTTGGTTATGGAGCCCTCCCGCCCCACCCCTAGCACCCAACTAGAGACAAGCAGGCCTGATTTGACATCGGTACATAGCCTGCCAGATATACCCAAAGTCCTTCCATTTAAAAAAGCACGGCCAAAACCTCTGATTATTCTAGTCCAATGTCCTTTTGATCTGAAGGCAGATTTCATCAGCCTGGAGGGCACAGCAGGAGGCTGAAAGCATGGCCTAGTCATTTTGTCTCTTTGGTTCTCTAAGACCTATCTCTCGACCTAAGTACCCGCGTCACCCACCCTGCTCCCTGCATCTGTCACTGTCTGGTCCTCAGCCCATTCTCATCCTGCAGACCCCAGCATTTTAGGGTACCCAGGATGAGGGCAGGTGTTGTGATGAAGCTACCACGCCATCCCCCTGACCCTGGCGAGATGCTTCTACACCTGTGCATTCAGCAAATGTTTAGTGAGCCCTGATGTGTGCCAAGGACTGTGCTCTGTGCTGGGGGTACAGCAGGGAGCAAAGCAAGGACCCCCAGTTCCTGACTCTGTGACTCGAATCTTCTAAAGTGGTGGGGAGGGTAGATGTTACTCAGAGCAATAGAAAATATGACTTGTAAGTGCTGGGGAGTAAAGAACAGAGCCACAAGACTCCAGGCTAATAAAGGAAAACCCCCGACTTAGTGAGGTCAGGACGGGGCACTGCTGAGAACGTGCCAATCCCACTGAAATTGGAGATGAAGTCTTGTGTTTCAACAAGGATGAAAAGAAGGAAGAACTCCCCAGTTTACACCCACCCTTCCCAGCTATCTGAGAAACCATATAAACTGCTTTTCTTTCTGTTCTCTCTCTTTTTTATGGATTTTATTTGATAGAGAGCCAGAGAGTGAACGAGCAAGGAGCCTGATGCGGGGCTTGATCCCAGGACCCTGGGATCATAACCTGAGCTGAAGGCAGATGCTTAACCAACTGAGACCTCCACGTGCCCCCAAATACTGCTTATCTAATGTCAAACTCTCCCTCGAGGATGTAACGTTGTTCTTGCTGCTTACAGTTTAGGTGGACATTTTTTGGTGTGGCATTCTAGGCCTCTCCCATGCCAGGGTCCTGGGCTGATGCCAGGTGGATCCAAGGAAAACCCAGACTCCATCCCTCACCAGCTGGGTGACCTTAGGCGAGTACACACCCTCTCTGGGCCTGGGTGTCCTCGCTGGTAAATTTCGACTAAAACCGCCCTTCTTCCTAGAGATTTGTGAGTGGTTAATGAGACACTGCAGGGGGCCTGACATACAGTTGCTCAATAGTTGATGGTTTTTATTGACATGGACTTCTCAATTTGACTCCAGGTCAATTCACTAAAAATCAATCTCCCTAAAGCCAATTCACCTAAAATCAAGCTGTTTAAAAAAAAAAAAAATCAATTTAGTGAATGACCAATTTAGCACTGTTATTTGATGCAAAAAGTCACTCTAATTGGCCTCAAATGGAAACACGAGACAAAAATGTCACCTGCACCACTCTCTAGCAGCTGGCTTTCTCTTCCTTCCTCTTTTTTTTAAAAAAGATTTTATTTATTTATTTGACAGACAGCGATCACAAGCAGGCAGAGAGAGGAGGAAGCAGGCTCCCTGCTGAGCAGAGGGCTCGATCCCAGGAGCCCCAGACCATGACCTGAGCCAAAGGCAGAGGCTTTAACCCACTGAGCCACCCAGGCGCCCCTCTTGCTTCCTCTTCACAGCAAACTCCTAGGAAAAGTTTCAGGAGACTCACTTCCTCTACTTCTTCACCTCCGTTCCTGACTCCCCTCCTCCGTCCTGGCTCCTGCCCCCCCAGAATGCTCTCCACTTTGCTCCTCTGACCAAGACCCCTTCCCATTCCTGACTTGCCTGACTGCTCATGGCTTCACTGACTGGGAATGCTGACCACTTTCTCTTTCTGGAAGGTTCTTTTTTTTTTGACTCATGACTCACCACGTTCCTTGACCCATCTCTTACTTCTCTCTCGTTACTTAACAGGCAGGATCCCACTTTCTTCTAAGTGCCTCCCCCATTTGGTATCATTCGCCTCCATGGCTTTACCTGCTGTCTGTGTGCCAATGACCCCAAAGGCTCTTAGTCTGGAACAGATCTTTCTTCCGAGGTCCATTCCCACAGGTCACCACTTCGACATGTCGCAGGACCCCCCGTGCAACCAAGTCCCCCCACCATAGCCAAGACTGTGCCCGTGTTTCCATCTCCCCCACACCTCCAGTGTTCTGAACCTCACTGTACAGCCAGGGTTCAGGCCTGAGACCCAGGACTCATCATTGACCCTGTCTCCCGCTCACCACCTCCATCCGCGGCATCAACACACCTCGCAGATTCTCCTCCCAAACTTTGCCCCTTTTCTACAGAGAGCTTTTCTTTCATTTTTTAAAGATTTTATTTATTTATTTGAGAGAGAACATTCATGAGCAGAGGGGAAGGCCAGAAGGAGACAGACAAGAAGAAAACCTGACATGGGGCTTGATCCCAGGACTCGGAGATCATGGCCTGAGCTGAAGGCAGAGGCGTAACCCAGAGCCATCCAGAGAGCTTTTAAAAACGCAGATGGGATCCTGTTGCTCCACTACTTCTGACTCCTTAATTTTCTTAGGATAAAGACCCAAATCCTTAACGTGGCTTGTCAGGCCCTGTGTAAACACACCGTGGCTTATCTCTCAGCTGAATGTCATGCTGCCTTTCCTTGGCTTCCTTGTCTCTAGCCACCGTCCACTTTTCCCACCTCGCTGATGGGTGCCCGCCTCTGCTGCTGCTTCGGTCCGGGGTTCTCTCTGAGCGTTGACTCTTCTTCTGGACCTCACACCCAACATCATAGGCTAATCCTCCAACAACCTATAGTGATCAGAGTAAAGGCCACCTTCTCTGATTATGTGAGTTTCCTAACTCTGAGCTCCCATTCCACTTAAACGAGGACACGGATGGGTAGTAGGTTAAATTGACATTCCATGAGCATAAGGACCGTATCTGCCTTACTTGTTGCTGTGCCATAAGTGTGTTCGATAGTGCACTGGCACAGAGTGGACACCCCTCCCTTTGGCCTGCTCTCTTCCCACACATCCACCTGCTGGGTTCTAAAGAAATGGGAAAGAGGGTTTCCCTGAACGCACCCTAGGACCTTCCTTGGTGCTCTGATCACACTCTGGACATCCTTCCGTGAGCACATGGATCCAACAGGCTTCCTGCCGCAGCCTTACATTTGCACCTGTTTCCGCGAGAATCCACGTCATAGCTCGGTATGGGAACGTGAATGGCCACAACACCCAAGCTGCTTTCCTCCCTCATGCGAAGATGGACATCTTCGCAGCCATCCTGGAAGAGGAGGTGTCCCTGTTTGCAGATGGGGACCTGAGACTCTGTTAACTCGGGGGCCTTGGGCAGGGGTTCACACATCCACGGAGACAGGAAGACTGGAATTGGAACCCAGATGTGTGTCCCATTCAGCAGCGCATTGTTCAATGTTACGAAGGGGTGTTGGGTTTTACCAAATTACTTTTCTTCATCTATTCTAATTATTGTATGCTTTTCCTCCTTTACTCTGATAATTGGGTAGGTTATAGTAATTGATTTTAGAATGTTAAACCAACCCCGTGTTCCTTGAAGAAACCCCTACTTAGTGATGATGCATTATCCTTTTAATGTATTTTTAAATTTAATTTGTTAATACTTGCTACAGATTTTTGTGTCTCTGCTCATGAGGAATATTAGTCCTTAATTTCATTTATTCTAATGTCTTTGTCAGGTTTCCGTATCAGAGTAATTCTGGCTTCGTATTGGTGTTCACCCCCTCTAGTTTCTGAAAGAGTTTGAGTAAGATAGTAGGTATTTCTTCTTTTAACTTTTATTTGGAGATGATAATGCTGTCCTCTTTGGTCAGAATAGGTTCTAGTGATCATAATATAAGCCAGGAGGGGCACCTGGGTGGATCAGTCAGTTACATATCTGACTCTTGATTTCAGCTCAGGTCATGATGTCCGAGTTGTGAGATTGAGCCTCATGTCAGGCCTCATGTTCTACGTGGAGTTGGCTTGTCCTTCTTTCTCTCATCTTCCCCCTGCTCTCTCTCTCTCTCAAAAATAAATACGATCTTTAAAAAAATTAAAATCTTAAAAGATAATATAAGCAGTTAGAGCTCTTAGGAAACTGATAATCTAGAAAAGAGATGATGGTTGCTTATTCTATATTTTTAAAAAAGACTTTATTTATTTATTTACTTGACAGAGAGAGAGAGAGAGAGAGAGAGAGAGCACACAAGCAGGGGCAATGGCAGGCAGAGGGAGAGGAGGGAGAAGCAGGCTCCCTGCTGAGCAGAGAGCCCAATGCTGGACTCAATCCCAGGACCCTGGGATCATGACCTGAGCCGAAGGCAGAGGCTTTAGCCCACTGAGCCACCCAGGTGCCCCATGCTTACTCTAGAATAGTAGTGAGATTCTGGATACATGCAGGAGGTAAAGCAAATAGGATTTCCTGGCAGACATGATGGGGGTGTGCATTGAAAAGGATGACTTTCCGAGACCTTCAGCCTTTGGCCTGGGCAGGTTGCAGTTGCCTTCGAGTGAGGTGGGGAAGGTTGTAGGTGGGGCAGAATGTGGGCAACTCAAGAGTTGAGCTTTGGATGTGGTGAGTGTGAGATGGCTTTTAGGCATCCCAGCAGAAATGCTGATGGAGCAGCCCGAGTTTAGGAGTACAATGCTTTGGAGTGAATTCTGGGCTGGGGACACCAAAGTGGGAGTAAAATAGAGTTGAAAGGAAGGCCAAGGGAGTGTTTGTAAATAGAGGAGGAGGAGGTCCAAGGACAGTCCTTGACACTCTCCCACTAAGCAGTGAAGGAAAGATGAATGTCTACAAAATGAGCTAGGAATGAGTAGCCGTGGAGGCAGGAGAAACACCAGGACATTCAAGAGAAGAAAGGGTACCTGGGGGGATGGACTGAGTGACAGTGCCCAGCGCCTCTGAGGGATCAGGTGTCCTGAGACCAGACATCCATCCCAGGTGCATTAGCAACTTGCAGGTGACCAGTGATTTGACAAAGACCAAGTTTAAGAGAAAAAGAGAAGAGAAAATGTAGAAAATTCTGTATGTTATGACCAAAGAATTAGGACCAGAGCTGGCAGGAAGTGGGCATCAAGGCGTTTTGCTTTACAGTAAGAGCAGAATGTCCACCCTGAATGAGGGTCCATTCCTTGGTTTCCTTCTGGCAAGTGAGAACACTCTATTCATTGTGACTCACTCGTACCTGCTTTCAACACAGATGTCATTTCCTTGAGGAAGACCTCTCCCATCTCCTTAATCATCCTTATTCCCCCCAGCTTAACCCAGCTCCTTAACCATTTCCTAGCACCGTGCACCTAGCCCTTAGAGCATTTTTGGTGCTTCATTGTTACATAGTCACCTTATGATGATTTAGTGAACTTCTAAATGTAAGCCTCATGTTCGTTCTACTTCCTTTCCACAACCCTAGGCAACTCATTCATCAACGTTTTTCTGTATACTTACTGCATGCTAGACAAATCAGGGCTCCCAAGGTTACTAAGTTACTGATAGTATCTGCCCATGAGGGCCAGTCACAGTCTGCTGATGAGAAATGTACAATAGTTAGGAAACCAAAATTATAAACAATGTGTTATAGTATCTGTGGATCCCAGAGACACTCAAGGACATGAGAGAAGTGAATTAATTTATCTAATGGATAAAGAAGCAGTGGTATGTATATCCAATGGAATATTACTCAGCCATAAAAAGAAACGAAATCTTATCATTCACAACTATGTGGCTAGAACTAGAGTGTATTATGCTAAGTGAAATAAGTCAGTCAAAGACAAATGCCATATAATTTCACTTATATGTGGAATTTAAGAAACAAAATGAAGGGTCATGGGAAAAAAAAAAGAGGCAAGCCAGGAAACGGTCTGTTAAGTGTAGAGAACAAACAGATGGTTACCAGAGCAGAGTGGGGGGCTGGGTAAAGTAGGTGATGGGGATTAAGGAGGGCATTAGTGGTGATAAGCACCAGGTATAGTATGAAAGTGTTGGATTATCAAATTCTACATCTGAAACAAATATTACACTGTATGTTAACTGAAACTTAAATGAAAACTAAAAAAAATGTTAATTTATCTTATGGGAACAATATATAAATGTGGACTTTAAAAGTATAAAATAATGAGATACTCCATAAAAAACCACAAAAGTCATGTGGCGAATCTTTCCCCCATTTACAAATTTTTAAAATATTTTTTAAAGTAATCTCTACACACAACATAGGGCTTGAACTCACAACCCTGAGATCAAGAGTCCCAAGGTCTACTGACTAAGCCAGCCAGGCGCCCCTCTTTTCCCCCACTTTTGCCTCCACTTTTAACCATATTGTTCATGGCTGTCTTGGTGGTTGACCTACATATTTTAAAATTATAATCTCATTCCACTCTCTTTTGGATATATCAACTTTACACATTGTTATTGGCTTCCTCGTGTGTACAGGGTGAGTTAGCTTTCACTGTTCCAAGCGATTCTACTAGCCTCTCCTGCCCTTTCAAACAGGGTACTTGAAAGACCCTTCTCAGTTTGATAAGCCATGGAGAGCTTGTTAGTTGTTTGAGCTTGGATTTGAAACCAGAGTAGGGGTTGTCGAGGAGGACAGGGCTAAGCAAAGTGCCAAGAAGGATGGATAGTCCAATGGATGATAAGTCATTTACAATGATGGAAATGGGGTCAATTGGTTAAGCATCTGCCTTCAGCTCAGGTCATGATCCCAGGGTCCTGGGACGGAGCCCTGCATCTGGCTTCCTGCTCAGCGGGGAGTCTGCTTCTCCCTCCCTCTTCTGCTCCTCTCCCCACTCATAGGCGCTTGGGACTCTCTCTCTCTCTCTCTCTCTCTCTCACAAATAAAATCTTTAAAAAAAGGATTCAGAGGAAGGAGGAGGGGAGTATTGCACATCCACAGTGAATATGGCTCCTAGACTTCTAGGACCCAGTGCATAATTATGAGTTGCCTGGTGAAGTATCCAGGCCAACTGTGCGTGGACAGAGCAGGCCCAGGAAATCAGAAAGCAATAGGTTGGGATAAGCCAACCCTGGGCTTGTCATAAAAACAATTTCTGCTACCAACACAGTCTCATCAGGAGAAACAAGAAACCCAAAGCCTTTTGTGCTGAAAACTATTTTCCCAGTCAGACATGAAATATTTCAAAATGTCACAACCTTTTTAGCTACTTTCATATTTTGGAAACCAAATAAGAAGAGGTATTTTTCAATTAAGCCCTGTCTGGTGTAAATTTGTACATGGAAAGGCTGCACGAAAAAAAAATATTATACTTTGCCATTCTTTGGGCTGAGAATTTAATTAAAAGAACATGGTATTGCTACAGTTTTAACTTTCCTCTTGTACAAAGTGCTACATATCGGATTAAATTTGAACTAACATATCTGAGCATTTACTTAGGACGTGTCGCTACGCTAGGAACTTGTGCGTGCTCTCGTGCCGTGAGACCTCAACACAGCCCTCCAAGTATAATTATCATTTAGGGTAATACACGAAGAGAGAGTTAAGGCTCAAAGGGCTTAAGTCACCTGCTTAATGTCATTTATATAGCAAGAGCCACCACTTGTGTATTTAGCACTTAACTCCGTGCCTTGTTTTGTATCAGCTGTTTCACTAACAGTATCTCATTTAATCATTAGGTCCCTATAGATGGCTTTATTTCCCCATTTTGTGGATAAGGACACTGAGGCTCTCTGGGTTGGAGTATTGTGAATATCCTCCACCTTTTGGATAGTTAAGCTAGAATTCTCATCTTAGCCCTGCCCTATTGCTTAATCAGCACAGGCGACATCTGTAGGACATCCCCGTTTACCCGGCCACTGCTCCAGCTGCCCTCTGGACTACCCTGACTCCTAGGGCAAAAGATTGTTGGTGAATGGATCCCTCCTTGGTGTTGAAAGTCACGTAATGAGTAATGATGACTTCTAATGATGGACAGAAGAAGGGGCTACAACTGAGTTCTTCCTGGGTGTCCTTGTATCTGTCCCTATTGATGACAACCTTGATGGGAACATTGACCTCTAACGTCATCCGCTGCCCTAACATTGTAGGGAAAATGCTGGAAGAGAAGGAAAGTTAGAAATCCACCTGCCTGCTGGAAGTCAGGATACAGTTGGTTCTTGAACAACATAGGTTTGAACCACACGGGTCCACCACAATGGGGATTTTTTTTCCCGATAAACACAGCTCAGTAGTGTAAATGTATTTCCTTTTATGATTTTTCTTAATACCATTTTCCTTGCTCTAGCTTAGTTTGTTGTGAGAGTGCAGGATAACTGAGTTATCCGAGAGTACATATAACACGCAAAATATATGTTAACCATCTGTCTATTTTGTTGGCAAGGCTTTCTGTTGACAGCAGGCTATTGGTGGTTGAGTGTTGGAAGAGTCGAAAGTTATAGGCGGATTCTTGACTTGTGTTGGAGGGGATGCCAGTACCCCGAACCTCACACGGTTCAAGGTATGCTGGAGATGTCTCTGCCCAAGAATGTTATATAGAATACCGAAATTATATGTTCTTAGAGAAGGAAGATACCTCCAAGGTCATCTTGTCCATTCCTTTCCTTTTCCATGGAGGAATGTTCCTCTCTGTGACATCACGGTCAGAAGGTCATAAGCACCTGCTTCAATAGCTCCCCAAATTCTCTGTTGCATGAAGCAGAATCCTGCCACTTAACTATAATTGCTACTCAGGGGTCTATATTTCTGACCTTTGATCCTACATAGAAACCTGCTTCCTTTTTCACCATTTTAATTCATTGAGTTGACTGGGTCTGTCGTCTGCCTGTTAGGTATCCACTGGCATCATGGGAGGAAAAATCAAGTAGATAGCTGCACAGACAGACCCAAGAACCCTAAAGCAGAGGAGGATTTTATACTACTTACGGAGTGGAAAAATATTCCAGTATGAGCGGACAGGGGATTGTCTTATAGACAAGTGTAAGACTGACCAGGCTGGAACATTCTATGCCCTATAGAAATAACTTGTTTAGAACAACAGGGACATATTGAAAGGATGAGGAGCTGGCTTGAAGGGTCAGTCACTGTCCAAATCAGGGACCATATGATCATCAAAATAAATAATGATAAAAATAGATTCTTATCCATCAAATGAAATAAAAATCAGTGAATTGGGAGCAGGTGTCCACCTGGCTCTGTCGGTGGAACGTGCGACTCTTGATCTCGGGGTTGTGGGTTTGAGCCCCTTGTTGGGTGTGGAGATTACTTAAAAAAATCTCTAATAAACAAAACAAACATGTGGGTTTAATGATTTTAAAAATATCAGTGCATCAATTATGTCATAGACTGAAGGATAAATACTGGAGGAAGGGATAGCTCCTCCTTATAGAAGAATGCTGCTAGAAAATATAGAAGGAGTTATGGCATGGGAAAGCTTTCATGGGGAGGGGGCGCCTGGGTGGCTCAGTGTCTTGGATCATGAGATTGAACTCCCGAGTGGGGCTCCACGCTCAGTGGGGGGTCTGCTTCCTCTCCCTCTGCCCCTCCCCTGCTCTCTCACTCTCTCTCAAACACATACATAAGTCTTAAAAAAAAAGAGAAGTTTTCAGTGGACTATAAAATTAGTGGATGAAGGTTTTATGGGGAACAAGATATTTATTAATAACAAAAGGGGGAAAAGAAACTGTAGAGGAGAGAATCTTAGTGGTAACACGTGAACTAGTTGATCAAAGCCAGCATCGCAGATCTTAGGGCAACCTGACATCGGGCATCTCGATGATGTGATGTGCTGAGAAGAACACAGGGTTATCACAATGGAGTTCCTGCCAGCACTCCTAGCTCAGCCCAGCTATGAGGGAAGATCAGGAACACTCACACTGAGGCACATTCTACAAAATGACTGGCCCGTACTCTTCAAAGATTCCAAGGTCAAAAAAAATATAAAAAGACAGAGAAGGTCACAGAGCTGTTCTTGCTGAAAGGACATTGAAAGGGACAAGACACCTGAATGGCATCCATGGTTCTGGACTGGGTCCTGGACTGGAAACCAAAAATAGCTTCAAAGGTTATCAACAGGGCAGCTGACAAATTTTGAATCTAGCTTGTGGATTAGATAATATTGAATCAGTGTGAACATTTTGGATTTGGATTATTGGCTATGTAAGAGAATGTTCTTGTTTTCTGGAGATATGCACTGAAAATGCATGTCATGTTTCAGAAAAAAAAATACATATCTGTCTAGCTATCATCCATCTGTCCGTCTATCTATCTAATCATCTATCTATTGAAAATGATAAATGGAAAAAAATGGAAAGATTTGATCAATCTGAGAGAGGAGAATATGGGAATTCCATGTACTTTTCTTAAAACTTCCCTATACATTTTCAATTATGCCAAAAGATACAAAGTCATGATTAAGCTGGAGAGCTCACCAGGGTCCAGGGCAGAGATCATGGAGGTCCGTGTACATCATCTTATTGATTTGCAAACTTGTGGAAGTTTCCATCGTGGAGGTGGATGGCATAGGCTGGGATGTTATGACTAATCTCGTGTGTGAAGTGAGGAGGAAGGAGTGTGCCTTGAGCAAGTGAGTGGATGGCCCCCTCTCTCTGAGTGGGAGTAACAAGCCTGGCAGATTACTTCTTGCCCTGCGACAGTTGGCTCTGCCTTTTGCGAAGAAGGCTAACCAGACCCGAATGTTCTACTTCATGCTGTGTGTTCACGTCTGATTCTCAGAAGCGGAGCATCTTTTATTTGTCCCTCCTAAGGAGCCCATTTCTGGGTTTATCCAACTAGCTATTGAATCTTCAAAATCTTGATGTTTGGAACTCTCCTCCCCCAAATCACAGAAATCCAAAATCTTGGTTTATCCAACTAGCTATTGAATCTTCAAAATCTTGATGTTTGGAACTCTCCTCCCCAAAATCACAGAAATCCATTCCCTCCTCTCTCACTGTTTTGTTCCAGACTGTGTGTGTGTGTGTGTGTGTGTGTGTGTGTGTGAAGATTTTATTCATTTATTTGATACAGAGAGAGCACATGTACACAAGCAGGGGGAGGAGCAGCAGAGGGCAGAGGGAGAAGTAGACTCCCCACTGGGCAGAGAGCCTGATGTGGGACTCCATCCCAGGACCCTGGGACCATGACCTGAGCTGAAGGCGGATGCTTAACCGGCTAAGCCACTCAGGCGCCCCTGTTCCAGACTTTCTAATTTATTTATTTATTTTTTTAAAAGATTTTTTAATTTGACACAAAGAGAGAGAAATCACAAGTAGGCAGAGGCAGGCAGAGAGAGAGGAGGAAGCAGGCTCCCTGCTGAGCAGAGAGCCTGATGCGGGGCTGGATCCTGAGACTGTGAGATCATGACCAGAGCCGAAGGCAGAGGCTTACTTAACCCACTGAGCCACCCAGGCGCCCTTTATCTTTTTTTTTTTTTAAAGATTTTATTTATTCATTTGACAGAGAGAGATCATAAGTAGGTGGGGAAGCAGGCTCTGTGCTGAGCAGAGAGCCCGATGTGGGGCCCGATCCCAGGACCCTGAGACCATGACCTGAGCCAAAGGCAGAGGCTTAACCCACCAAGCCACCCAGGTGCCCTCTAATTTCTTTATATCTTAACTTTACCTCTTCCCCCTCACCTCAAACCTCCCTGGACAGTAATATGACTAACATGCAAATCTGGTTATGTTCCCCTTACCTTACTTAGAAGGACCCCCGATCCTGATGGAGTGGAATTCACACTTCTGAATTTAGCAGAGAAACACTTCAACCATGCAGCTCCTCACCACCCCTGCACCTTTCCACTGTTACCGCTTGCTTCTTCTCTACACTATTCGAACAAAGCACAAGGCTCCGGGGTGAATCCCATCCCCAACACATAACCACGGCGCCCCTTTCTAGAAGGCTTGTATGTTTGGTTTGAGAGTCTGTTTCCTCCTTTAGAAAATGGTACTGATAATCTTACCCTATTGGTCATGTTGTTATAAGGATTAATTGAGATGATATTGGTAAAGTGCTTAGCATATTATTGGGCTCATGGCAATGGCCCATTGCTCCAAACGGCTGGCGCTCCTCCATGCTCTCCAGATACTCATCAGGACTCATTTCCTCCTCTGGGTCTTTGCAATCATTCCTATCCAGCAGATTCTACTCACCTGAAAAGGCTCAGATCAAATGACATCTCTTTTGGAAAGCCTTCTAGAATCCCTAGGCCCTGGGTAGATGTCCAGAGAAGAGTGGTGGCATCGTTATCTCAGCAGCTCCACAAATAGTTATAGGGACCATGCTGTGTGCTAACGGTTGCTATGAACCTGGAGCTAGATCAGGGAAAGGCGCTCGTTGTCCCCCTGGAGTGTGCAGTCTGGTGTGCAAGAGGCAGAAAAGGAGGGAGGAAAACAAATGAATATACGGGGTAATTGGAGAGAGGACTAAGTTTCATATAGGGAATTAAGCAGAAGGGTGTGAAGGACAGTGACCTGGTCTGGAGGCCACAGCAGAGAAGATAATTGGGGAAGAATCCCTTGTTTTTGTAAATGAGCTGACACCTGAATAAAGAGAGGAGACCATGGCACAAGCAGGAGGAAGGACATTGCTGGCTGATGCAAAGGACTTGATCCAGGAACCCGCTGGGATTGGAGTAGACCAGGCGCCCCTCTGCTCATTCTTTTAGACGCAGCTCAAATTAGGCTGAAAAGCTGTCTCCGGGCAGCATCTATCGCTGGGTGTGTGCCTAAACTCTTTAGAATTAAATAAGTTGATTTCAGAATCATGTTTCATGGTCAGAAAAATTGATGGTGACTAATGCAGCAGAAAAACTTGAAACCTCAGTGTTTCAGCCCACCCAAGATCTGTTAGTTGCTCTCTTTAAATCTGATGTGGTTTCAAAAAAAAAAAAAAAAAAAGAAAGAAAAGAAAGGATGATGGATGGATTGAATGATGGGTAGAGGATTGACATGTGGATTAGGCAGGTATGAGAAGATGTTAATAGTATCAGGGGAAAAAAATAGTAGAATGGAGGTGATGGGTGCATGAGTGTCTCTGCAGAATTCTTCCAACTTTGTGTATTTGGGGGGAAATTTCATAATAGATTGTTGGGGAAAATGCCACATGGGTCATGTATGTCACTACAGTCTGTAGAGCCCAAATACAGCACCATAGGGAAGGGGAGGGAAGGTGTTTTTGTGTTTTTTTTTAAAGACATCATTTATTTATTTGACAGAGAGAAGCAGGGGGAGCAGCAGAGGGAGAGGGAGAAGCAGGCTCCTCATTGAGCAGGGAGCCTGATTCAGGGCTCAATTCCAGGACCCTGGGATCATGACCTGAGCTGAAGGCAGACGCTTACGTGGCTGAGCCCCCCAGATACCCCAGAAAGGGGAGGTATTAAGAGTGTAACCACCTGTTAGCTGTCTTGCCCAGAATCAAGGCCCATGGCTTCTGTTCACAACCCACTGGCCTCTGAATGTCACAGAACCTGCACTGAGTGGCTTTTTTGTGTGTGAATTGGAGCAAATAGACACTCCCTGGTCTTGTTTTCAATGGCCTATAGTGGTGCATCTTTAAATGTCCCCACCGCGTCCAGTCCATCTTCAGACCAGTTGTGGTGAATGCAGTAGACACTGGCCAGAAGAAGCAGCACGTCCTGCAGACGAACATATAAAACACAGCTCTTTTTAGAAGTTGGGCTGGGAGGGGAAAGGCCCTTTGAGCCAAGTGGATTTACTTTGGTAAAGTCACAGAGGAAGAATATTCTAGAATTCCTTGCATAGGCAGACCAAGCCTTATAACTGGAGGGCAGTTGGGTGGCTTGAAGGAAGCAGAAGGATTTCAGTATGGTTGGGGGCAGCAAAGGTGACAAAAAACCCGAGACTTCGGCTCATCCAAGGTCTTCCGGGGCCGTGAAAAATTCTGTAACATGCAGGTCCTCTTTTATTTTTAACCCAAACTGTCTTACTAGCCTCCTGAGTGTTCTTCCACCCAAGCCATTGGAGATGTCAGCCTCTCCGGTACTAAAATCCAGCATCTTTCACACCCCCTATTTCTCCCAAATGTCTCTGGCATTTGCTATGTCTGGGTTCCCTCCAGCTCTCCTGGCAGAAGACAGAGAAGCACACTCTTCCAGTCTGGGCCCAGAACATGCTTTCTTCCCATTAGAGTGAATTGCTGCTTGAGACATCTAATTTTACAGATCATGGTTTTGGAGGGGAAAAATAAAAAGTCACCCCAGAAGCGAGTAGGAAATCGTTCACTGCTGGGGAGATGGAAATGTCCAGACGGATGGGTCGGGTCGCAGAGCGGGCTCCTTGGCCGTCCACCCAGAGAGCCAGGCAATCCAGCACCTTCTAGTCCCCGGCCTGTTTCACGCTAGTGCAGAGTGGGAAGCTGGCAGATACTCACCGCTGGGATCTTTCTCACCTCTGAGCCATTTCTCCTGCTGCTTCCTCTGCCTGCCCTTCTCCCCCGCTCTTCTGGGATAACTCCTACATAACCTTCGGCTTAAATATCTCCTCTCTGGAACCTTCCTCGAACCCAAGGTCGGCTCAGGTAACCCTACTCTGTGCTTCCAGAATGTGTTGTTGTTTGTTTTTTTTTTTTAAGATTTTATTTATTTGACAGACAGAAATCACAAGTAGGCAGAGAGGCAGGCAGAGAGAGAGGAGGAAGCAGGCTCCCAACTGAGCAGAGAGCCTGATGCAGGCTCGATCCCAGGACCCTGGGATCATGACCTGAGCCGAAGGCAGAGGCTCTAACCCACTGAGCCACCCAGGCACCCTCCAGAACATGTTTTAATATAGTTTTCTCAAAATATCCATCTCACTGCTTTATAGTTACAATTCTTGTTGTTTTATGTACACCTATAAAGCCTGGATATTCATGAGGGTAAGGTAAATGTCTGCCTTATGTCCTATTTTCTCCCCAGGCTTAGACTAGTACCTGATACAGACATAGCGCTTGGTAATTTTCCATCGATGAATGGGTACGCGAGTGAATGAATGAATGATAAGAGCCTGCATTCTCCCTTTGGTTAAGCCTTTTCCTCTAAATTATCCTCATGTTTTAAGACCCAATGCCTAGAATAATCAAATTTTGGGACTAGAAAAGACCTTTTAATAATAAGTCAGTGATCCCCCAATTTGGTTGCTGGAATACTTCCCTCACGAGGAAGAACTTATCTGTACCTCTGAGTAAGTGGGGGCTGAGGCATAGTGTGTAGTATAAATAAGGCTGGTCTCTGCTTTCTTGAGTGGAAAAGAGAGAGAGAGAGAGGGAGAGAGAGAGAAATCACAGTCATGGCTTTGACATTAAGAAATTAAACACGGCCTTTCCCTGTAGCATCCCTAGCCTGTATGCCGTGCCAACTAGGATCTAAGAGATGAGAAATTCTGGTAGAATCTGACCTTCCATCATATATTAAGGTTTGTTTTTTTTTTCAAGAAGTTTCTGCTTGATTACCTTTCCTGCTGGGGAGCTCCCTACTTTCTGAGGCAGCTTTCATTTAGACTAGGGTGTTTCAGTCTCAGCAAAATTGGCATTTTGGGCTGGGTAACTCTTTTCTGTCATGCTCCTCACCATTATTTTATGCTTAGAAATGTCATTTCTATAAATTTTTATTTTTTAAAGAATAGCATATGTAGTCTATATTATATATAATATAAAATACTTAGTATATATATTATAATGTAATATTAGCATATAATGTATAATATGTTATAATTAATATATAATATACAACATATATATCCTGCAACTTACTTTCCCTCCTTTATTTATTGAATTTATTCTTTCTCAAAATCGGGAAATTAACATTGATACAATAATGGTATCCAAGTGTAAACCTTAGTCAGATTCTGTTGATTATCTCCCAATGTTCTTACAGTAAAAATACCCCAGAGCATATGTTGCATCTGGTCTCCTTTTCCCTGGAACAGCTTCTTAGCCTTTCTGTTCCGTGCGTTGACCTTTTTGAAGAGTACCAGCCGGTTATTATGCAGAATGCCCTTCAATTTTGGTTTGTTTCACTAGCCTAACCTCATGGTTAGATTCAGGTTTGGTCCTTTGGGCAGAAACACTATACAGAGGGGACATTGTGTTCTTGGTGCATCGAACCGGAAGGCCCGTGATATCCATGCCCCTTTCTGCTGGTGAGGGTCGCTCGGGTCATTTGGTTATGGCCAAGTCTGTCAGGGTTGTCCAGTGCAAAGTGACTATTCACCCCTTCCTAAATAATAACAGTCTCTTGGAGTAAGAGTTTTAGGTCATGTCCTATTCCTCCCCAGACTTTCACCAAGCTGGATAACTTGGTTACAGGGAATGGTACTGTGTGTGGTTGGAGGTTTGGCAACATTGCTGACTCCCAAAGGCTAGTGGTCCTCGCCCCCTACACTGTGAAGACCAAAATGGTCTTCAGACATGGCCGAACCCCCTGCGGAGGTGCAGCATAGCCCATGGTCGAGAACCACTGACTTAGAACCATCCTACCAATAGAATGTGGACATTCATGTGATATATCTCTATTGATTTTGCTCACCTAGGATCCATTTTCTTTTCTTTCTTTTTTTTTTTTTAAAGATTTTTATTTATTTATTTGACAGAGAGAAATCACAAGTAGGCAGAGAGGCAGGTAGAGAGAGAGAGGAGGAAGCAGGCTCCCTGCCGAGCAGAGAGCCCGATGCGGGACTTGATCCCAGGACCCTGAGATCATGACCTGAGCCGAAGGCAGAGGCTTTAACCCACTGAGCCACCCAGGCGCCCTCCATTTTCTTTTCTTGAAGTGAAACAGAAACAAATGAAGGACAACAAAAGAATGAACAAAAAAAACCATTGCTCTAATTTTCCTCTTATTACTATTTCTCACCCATTTCCCCAGAATATTTGGCTTAAGTGGGATTGACTACATATCAGTGAGACTTGGTTCCGAGAACAGTCTTTGAAACACTAGGGACCAGAAGCCCACTTTCTGTCAGAGGTTCAGAGAAAATGCCGGGTCTGGCATGATTGGCAGCCATCTTGTCAACACGAGGAAAAAGTTCACCTAAAGTAGGTCTGATGTAGAGGAAAGCAGTTCTGACATGGTCATCTTCCTGAAGATATTGTCTGAACCTTTGGATTCAGCCTGGTCCAAAGCTGAATGAACCCTGTACTTTTCAGTTACAAAAACACAGAAAGTCCCTTTTGGCTACAGTGAGAGTCCGATCTCCCATCAGATGCCGCTGGAAAAAGACTTGACTTTTTCCCTTACAGTTTTTGATTTCTTCTGAGCTCTTCCTCAGAGTAAATAAAACGTGAATCTGCTCTCTTTTTGACAACCCAACGTTGCTGATTTTTGAAAGCATTGAAATAGGTGAATTCTACGAGGTCTGAGCCCCCTGACCCCCGGTCTTCCAACTGTCTCTGTTTTCCATAATTCTCCCAGAATGCTCTTTGTAAAGGCCAGAGCTATCTTGCATCTTTTCTGTTTCTTAGTATTTGATAGTTCCCATTATCTATAAGATATGTCCCCATACCATGGCCTGGCACTTAGGACCTTTCCGGCCTGGCCCTGGAGGATACCACAGGCTCAGTGTTGACTTTACAAGTCTTTCCCATGAGCCCCACCACCCCACCACCGGCATCTCTGAGACAGCCCCGCCCCCAGGGTCCAGCCCAGGGCCAGACACAGTGCAGGCCGGAGGGGAATGTTTGTTGAATGAGTAAACAGATCAGAAAAACTGTAGCATTCCTGCTGAGTTGGGGGGCTGGGAGGATGCTGCTTCTCCCCAGACAGATGACCAGCTTCGTACACTTGCTGACTGCATTTCCCTTCTTCAGCTTTGAGCGCAGAATGACACTATATATTCTAGTTTTGTCTTTTTAAAAAAATCACTCTGTGTTATGCATGATATTAGCCATTTTCATGATTTTTCTCATATACATATCATTCCCTCTTTACCCCACTCACAGACACTCATGCTCTAGTTCCCATTTGACAGAAGGAAAGCACACGAAGGTGAAGAGGTAGCCCAGAGTCCCTCACTTGGCAGGGGGAAGAGTCAGAGCCCGGATGTAAGATGTTATAGCAAAATCCAGGGCTCTGCTCGTCATAATTTCCAGAAGTGAACATTCATGCTTCTATCGGTCTATCGGCTGATTTTATGGTGACCCTTTTTATTGTAATAATTGTGTATTTATTTTAATGTGTTTTCAAGAAGATTTGTAAGGGCCCAAGAACCATGGGGTTCATGGATCTTGAGCTGAGTAGGAGACTGAGAGAGATAGATGAGTTAAAAGGGGGAAAAAAGGGTTATTCAGATCAGGAAAAATACCAGCAGGTTGTGGTAGTTGGGTTGAATGATTGGGAACCAGACTCTACCACTTCTCAACCCTGTGACCTTAGACAAGTTACTCAAAAGCTCTGTGCCTCTCGTTGCCTTATTTGAGAAATGGGAAATGTAGCACTTAGCATGGGGAACTGTAGTGAATTAAAATGAGTTAGCACACGGCAACTGCCACTTAGTAGCTATTCAGCGAGTGGCATTACTATTATTCTATACATATTATGATCATATTAATAATATTCATATTGGAGCACAGCTAGCACATAGGTAGGCCAAATCATATGGGTATTAGGCACGAAATAGCTGAAGTTTGAGGAATACGATGCTCTATCCTTCCAATACATGGGGTGGTGGTAGAAAATAGTAAGAACATGAATAACCAAGAGATTAACTTACGTCCAGAGCCTATAGACTGTGGGTCCCCCAATATTAGGGAAGATAAGTGTTCCCTCCTTGAGTGCTTAGGGAGTTCCCTTTGGTGGAAAGAGGTGTTGGCCCATAAAAGTATGCAGGTGATGCATCTCCATGGGGCTCTAGGGGCCCGCACAGTGGGCTACATGGAGAAAGCCTGGTTAAGACCTTTCATGGATTCTGTTCTTCATTTCCAATCATGTAGAGCTCCCGCCTCAGACATGGGGGTCCTGCTTCTGGTCTGTTCTTGCTAACTTGGGGAGTCACTCAACTTCTATTTACTTCAGTCTGTGGATTTTTATTTTATTTTTTTTAAGATTTTATTTATTTATTTGACAGAGAGGGAGAGATCACAAGTAGGCAGAGAGGCAGGCAGAGAGAGAGGAGGAAGCAGGCTCCCCGCTGAGCAGAGATCCCGATGTGGGGCTCGATCCCAGGACCCTGAGATCATGACCTGAGCCGAAGGCAGAGGCTTTAACCCACTGAGCCACCCAGGCGCCCCAGTCTGTGGATTTTTAAACTGGGGTTCCTAACTGGACAGTGACCCCACTTTCGTTCCATCTTAGACAAAAAGAACTTAGCCTAACGTGTGTCAGTCAGTTCTCAGTAAATCTGTTTGTCGTGTTTACTGTGGACTTTATGCTCATTGTCGTCATTTGAACAGAAAAAATTAACCGTAATGAATATAGACATACAGGTTCTTCCTCCACAGATTCCAGAAAAATTCAGTGAGTTAACATGATAGCTTACCCGCATGTGTGTTTGCATATCCGTGTGTGTGCACGTGTGTGCACAACACACGCACACATTCACATAGACGCACTGCTTATGTGTATTAAAATACATTTTACATAATGTATGAATAGCAATGCAAATCAATACTCCACTTTTAGGAAGTAAAGTTAAAAACATATATATACACACATACAAATCTCTGTACACACATACACACACATATGCATGTACATATGTCCTTGAAAAATTCTGTAAATGTAATTCAAGAAGGAAAAAAAAGATCTATGTACAAATATTTTCACTACAATGTTATCTGTAATAGTCGCCTCTTGTCTTCTGGTTCATGAAACTGCTCAGGTTCAGCTGGTGAACCCCTGAGTCTACACCACAATGGGGAAAAGCCCCCAAAGAGCACATGAAATAAATTGGCTGGTTTTGCCTGGGGGGGGTCTCATTTTCCTACACATTAAATAGAGGGAGAATTCATCTGCGCTTTGAAGATCCCTGACAACCTCATGGCTGTGAGAAGGTCACCTCGGTGTCCGGGAATGCTGTCTCTCTTTTTTTTTTTAATATTTTATTTATTTATTTGACAGAGATCACAAGTAGGCAGAGAGGCAGGCAGAGAGAGAGGAGGAAGCAGGCTCCCCGCCGAGCAGAGAGCCCGACGTGGGGCTCGATCCCAGGACCCTGAGATCATGACCTGAGCCGAAGGCAGAGGCTTTAACCCACTGAGCCACCCAGGCGCCCCCCGGGAATGCTGTCTCTTAAGCGGACCAGAAGTTATTTAGAAATGAATTCCAGTGACCGATTGGAGACTGGGGATCTATGTGCTATTCCTTTCTCCATGCACTAGATGGTCCTAGGACTGTGGTCCTTACTTCTCCCAGCTGGAAACTAGACCTCCAGAACCAGAGTCCTGAGGCACATGGCATGAGCGAAGGTAAGGAACCTGCCAGTGGATTAAAAAGTTGGGAAATGATAGAATGGAGACCCAGAACTTGAAAGGAGCTGAAGGGAAAGGATTTGGCTGAATTATAAGGATAGTTGATGGGTGAGGGTAAGGCTAGGCTGTTGTAAGAGAGAGCCTCCAAATTCAAGTGTCTTAAACAAAATGGAGTTTTGTTTCTCTCTCATGGAACAGTCCTGGGGGTAGCCAGGCAGCAGACAGGCTAAGTAGGGGGCTCTGCCATCCCTCATCGTGAAGCTTCCTCTTGTGGTCCAAATCCCCTGCCTCATTTCTCTCCCTCTCCCATCGAGGGAGGAGGACATAATGAGAGAAGAGGGGCCCATGCCCCCTCAGTGAATCATTCACTGGGTCAGGGTCACGTGACTACACACAGGTGCAAGGGAGTCTGGGAAGTGTGTCCCCTAAAATTGTATTCCTGAGATAGAATAAGTATTTGGGAAGAGTGAGAGAAGGCCCTACTGGAAGCTGGGATTTGTGAGGCATGTGATCAGAGTCTGCTTATAGAGCCCAGCCATTCAGCTAGCCCGAAGAGCTCATGCAGGTTTTTGCTTGGCCATGGTATTGGATACTATCTAAGCACCTCACCTCCTCCTGGTACGATTCATGGGAGCCTTAAGTTTTGGTCCCGGTTCTAGCATTGGTGGCCCCCAATGATGGGGACCCAGGTCTGGTGACTCTCTCATTGTTTTTAATTTCTGGGCCTGACTCTTGCCCTCCTTTCTCCTGTAGCCCTATTTTTTCCCTCTGGGAACTATTTCTGCTTTACTTTCAGGGTATATTCCACAAGTCTTCGGATCCAGGGTTGGGCCTGTGGTTTAAGGCTGGCTACTTAGAGCATTCCTCCAGCACACTGTTGATTCAGGGATGGGTGTAGGGTATGGGACAGGCAGGGCAATGAGACCTCATCCAGAGAGTTTTGGTGGAGTTATTCGAGAGAGACACTCATTCTGCCAGGATTGCTAAGGAGATAAGATGCAAACTCTGAGTCATTAGTGGTTGTTTTTGCCACTGTAGAGGAGAAACCATTGAGAATGAAGGAGAACTGAGAGATGAAGAGAGATTATGACAGTATTCCCAGTCCCTAGATCCAGCCATGCCTGAAGTTGTTAATCCTGGAATTAGTTTCATGAACAGTGAATCCCTGTTATGGCTTTTGCCAGTATGAATTAAGAACTTGGACTGAGAGTAATTCTAATATATCACATTCCAAGCCTCTGGCTTTTTATCCCACATCATGGTTCTCAGACTTGGCTATGCAACAGAATATCTAGGCAGCTTTCTAAAAGGTACAGATACTCTAAAAAATTTTAGTTCAGCCAGTCTGAAGAGATGCTAACCATCTATTTTTATTCATTTATTTTTTAAGAATCTATGTTTAAAAAGCTTCCCAGGAGTTTTTCATAGGCAGTTAGATGTGGGGACAATGAATTCCTCCATGCTCCTTACCAATATGAGTATTGCTGTATGATTTTGGACAATCACAGTGACCTTTCTGGGCCATTTAAAAAAAAACAACACAAAACTTACAATAGAAAGAGGGAGATCCAGGTGATATTTAAGTGGCTTTCCTGCCCTAAAAGATTATCATGATGACAATCCCTTCGTCACACCTCTGTCTTCCTGCTTGTAATTTGCATGCAGGCAGGCGCGCACGCGCACACACACACACACACACACACACACACCCCACTGCGAATGAAGACAGCCAAGCTGTGCACCTCTGAGGCCTTGGCCCAGCCCACTTTCTGTTACACTCTCCCCTCTCTAGCCGGCACTGACAGGTGCGAGCTGAGGAATATACAGGCCGTATTTGAAGCGTCATGATAAGAGATGCTGAGAGACGAGCCGAGGAGAAGAAACAGAAATACTGATTTCAGGAGCTGACAGGCTTTGCGGAGAGATCCGATGGCAGGAAAGGGGGAGTCCACATGGAAAGGCTTCCACTTTCCCTGTGCACCTTGATGAAAACATTCTTTTGTGTTCTCCGTGTCCCCGGATTCCAGCCTCCACATACTATTACTGACACAGCAGCCCTTGAAGTTCAAGGGGCCCGCTGTGCCCTGAGCACAGCATGTCCTTTGCTGTGTTGGTGCCCTCCCTCTGTAGGGCTTCAAAGTCCTGGTCTAGGTCTCATGACTTCTACACCTGTGTCATAATTATTTGTCCACGTGTCTTCCCTGCTACGAGAAGGCAGGCTCCGTATGCCCAGGACGAAGTCAGGGCTGTCACTTACGGAATGAAGGATCAGAAGAACTGAAAACAAGTGGGGTCAATCAGACTTCTTATCATTGCCACTGAATTGTAGACTTTAGGTGTGTTGGCGGGAAACCATTTAAGATGCATCACACATACACAGGCTTCCCAAAACATAATTTAACGTTTCGCATAGCTATCGTTCTGAACATCCACTAGAACAATTCTCAGTCATGACTTAGTGTTGGAATTACCTGCAGGCTGGTTAAAACAGACGTTCCTGCCCCTTCCTTTCCCACTCAGAGTTCTAACTCAGCAGGTCTGAAGGAGCCGTCTTCTGCATTTCTAACTAGTTCCCAGGTGGTGCTGATGCTGCCGGTCCTCGGACCCTGCTCTGAGAACCATGGTCTTGGATGATATTACTCTAGTTCAGAGACTTTGGAATGGGTAGGATCACACTGCCATCACCCCATTTCTCTGGAGCCCTGTCTTTTGAATTCCCCCGGGGCATCCAATTCAAGTTGAACGTTGAGCATTCTTCCGAGTGATGCTGAAAGTCGCCTTCCTTCCATCGTGCCGTGAACCTTCACTGTGACGCTCTGTTGTGTCATGCAGGGAAGGGAGGTGCACCGGGTTCAGTAGTGGGGAAACTCAATGTCAGACAAGAGACTAGAACTGGTACAGTGGGGGTGTGGGAAGAGCTGACTAGTGGGGAAACGAGATCAACAGCGGGGAAAGGAAGGAAAAGGAGTGGGAGACAAGCTGAGAATTAAGAATTTCATTTAGGGGGTGTCTGGGTGACTCAGTCACTTGAGCTCAGGTCATGATCTCAGGGTCCTGGCCTTGAGCCCTGTGTCCGTTTCCTTGCCCAATGCAGAGTCTGCTTGAGATTCTCTCTCTCCCCCCCTCTGCCCCTCCCCACTCCCTGTCTGTCTGTCTCTCTCAAATAAAAAATAAAAGAACTTCATTTGGATTGCAGCAAGAGAGATGAAATTTTCTGGCTATTCCTTGGCTCAGTGGTTCTCAACACAGCTGCCTATGAGAGTCCCCTAGGGAGCTTGTATAATGGGCCAATACCATGGCCCTGCTCTAGTCTGATGGTGTCAGACTCACTGGGGCCTGGAATGCAAATACTATTACGTTGCAGAGTTCCCCAGGCGATCCCAGTAGGCAGCCAGGATTGACAGTCTCTGCTGGGATCCTTCTAGTTCCCCAATCCACCCTCCATTTTAATCCTTGACTTTGAGCATTTTTCAGTGGAGTCTTAGCTGCACCTGTCCCACCATTGCCATTCTTCCTGCCATGGATCTAAGTCCAAGAAAAGTGACTGCTCCTTGACTGGGCTTCACAGGTAGGTCCTTGGTAAGATCCTCGAACATGGGAAGAAGCGTCTCTTGGATGGTTTCTAAAATGTTTCGTTTTGCAACTACTTCCTTCCCTCCCACAGAAAAATTTTGGAGATGAAAAAGTTTGAAAGACGTCTTTTGGTTAAGATCCACTTAATAAGCATGAAGAAAAATATAAAAATCTGAAAGAATAAGACGTGTATGCATGCGCACGTACTTAAGAATGTTGGTATTAAATATACAAACGAGAGGTTTTGTGCAAGAAATGGATGGGGGCACCTGGGTGGCATAGTCAGTTAAGTGTCTCACTCCTGGTTTCAGCTCAGGTCATGATCCTGGGGTTGTGAGATTGAGCCCCACCTTGGGCTCCATGGGGGGGAATCTGCTTGGGATTCCCTCTCCCTCTCCCTACCCCTCCCATTTGTGTTGTCTCTCTCTCAAATAAAGAAACAAATCTTAAAAAAAAAAAAAAGAAAAGAGAGGGTAGCTTGTGTCAACAGAAGAATTAATTAAGGCCTAGTTTACTGTAGGAACTTGAAACATTATTATTCAATGAGTGAATGAATGAATGAGGAATGAATGGAGAAAGCAAGATGAAGAAAGAGGTCCCAGATATTTACAGTGAACTAAATAGGCAAGAGGAATGACAAGGAGGAATCCTAGGTGAACTAGAAGTCCTTACAGGAGGTCTCACTCAGGAGAGAGAGTTGGAAGAAGCGGAAGGAGAGTTCTAGATCCCAATCCTGGATCCCTGCAGTCCTGCTCTGGCAGGTTGATCACTGCTCTGGCCCCTTCTCTCTCCATTAAAGCTTCTCTTATGTCAACTCATCCTCACCTGAAGGCAAATATTAGCCTCAGTCCACCAGTGAGTGGTACCTAGAATGACTCTTCCTACTTGGAGTAGAGTGCACAGGTAGCCACCGATCCCTTCCATCCCTGGGTTCCTTCGCGATGTGACTTTGTCACTCTTCCCGTGAAGAGATGGGGTCTGTTTCTGGACTCTTGAATCTAGCTGAGCCACGTGACTTGCTTTGGCTGAAGGGATATTAGTAAATGTGATGAAGGCAGAGCCTTAAGTAGCACATGGGCGTTGAGGATCACTCTGTCTTGCTGCCCTTCACACCCCAGGACCTTGTGAAGGAGACCAGGGTAGCCTGCCCAGTGATGAAAATCATGCAGCCCAGTTTCTTCTGTCACACGAGCTAACAGCCTGCTGACCATTCCACCCGTGGGCGAGGTCATCGGAGATAATCTGGCTGACCTGCCAGCTGCTCAAAGATGCGTGGGAGAGTCTCATAGAGATGGGTCCTTTCGGCTCAGACCATAAGAAACACTCCATTAACCCAAAGAGACAGAAGCTAAAGTGTTTATTGTCTCAGATCATGAAGGTCTTGCCGTGGCTTGTCACGCAGCACAAGCTAACAGATACATCATCTCCGACCTAGGATCCTTCACAGGATGGTTAACGGACCATGAGTATTAGCCTGTTTGTGTTCGTTGTCTACGCCTGCATAACAAATGATCAAATGTTTAGTAGCTGAAAGCGACACACGTTTTTCTTATCGTATAGTTCCGGGAACCAGGCATGGCCCCAGCTCGGGGCCCTTCTGTGGTTGTCATCAAGATGTCGGCGAGGACTGCAACAGCAAAAGACCTTCGTTTGTCGGAATATCAGAACCTCCACGGGATCATGACCTGAGCCAAAGGCAGACACTCAACCAACTGAGCCACCCAGACGCTCCAACACTACCAGCTTAGTACGTAATCACACAGCCATCACGGGGTATGTACCCCAACACTCTTGCCATATTCTATTGACGCAGGGGAAGTCACAGATCCCACCCCCCACACAAGGGGAAGGGATTATGCAAAGGTTTTGAACAACAGGAGCAGAGATCATGAGTGAGAGCCATTCCCTAGGACATTAACCTCCGCATGTGGGCCTGCAGGGGACTTCTGCCTCATTTGCTCTTCCCCGAGCAGACATGTGACAGTGAGTGCTTTCTGCGTGGCATGTGCTGGGGATACGGTAAGCGGCGTCTCAGAGAGGGGATGATGCTGAAAAGGAAGAGTTGTGTGTGTCACTGCGAATACTCCGGCTTTAATTCCGAGAGGCCGGGGCAGCCATTGGAGAGTTTTGAGTAAAAGGAAGGCGGGATCTCATGAATGGTTCGAAAGCACGCCTATGGCTGGTTTTGATGGCAGATGTCAGAGAAAACGGGCTGTGGCCGCTGGATCTTCATGAGAGATGAAGAAGGTTTGAAGTGACAGGTGGTAGGAATCAGGAGAACAAGTCAGGAGTTACTCACTCCCCCACCAGGGACTTCAGGCTTTACCTGGGTCTCCCACCCGCTTTGGGGTGGATGGAGACCGTGCTTAGTTTCTGGTTAGCTCACAGGGTGTGGAATCGTCCAGTGGGGTCCTGCTTTGGGCACTTGGCCACCGGCGTTTCTTCGCCAGCACGCCTTTGGACTCTCTCGTGTCTCTTGCTCAGACCCTGGCAGTGAGGAGGCTGAATTCAGTGTCTTGGTGAAAGCCACTCATTTTTGGTGTCAAGAAAATCTGGGGTGGAATCGACTGGTCAGTGACCACCTGCGATGAGCCTCATTTTCTTGTTTGCAAACGAGGGGGCGCGATGCCAAAACCTTGGGTCTGTTTGTGAACCAAATGAAATAATTCCATCCAACCCCCCCCACCCCAGAACCACCCCGCTCTCTTCTCCCTCCTTCCATGCCCTGCCTACCCGATTTGCCCAACTGTGGAGCAATGCTGCCTTGTTCTGATCATCGGCATTTCCTCCATTTGTGATGATGGAAGCTCACGCTAGCATGAGGGAGCCATGGGGACCGTGGGGCATGGGGGGCTTCGAAACACACGGTAGCAGCTTTTCCAGGCAGAGATGGCCCCGCCCCACCCCCTCGGCTTCTTCCCCAAGGACACAGGACACAAGTCCAGCTGTAGCTTCACAGAGCTGCCACTCAGCTCAGAGCCAGTACATGGGAAAGTCTCCGAGAGGTTGAGAGAGGCCAAGAAAACCTCCGTAACGTAACAGCATCAAGGCCGCTACGGTCATCGGCCTTGGCGGGTGCCACAGGCAGTTGCGCGAATGCCCGGGCCAGTGTGTGCGTTCCAGACCAAAATGCTGAGTAAGGGAACTCTTCACGCTGATGGGAGAGCCCTTGCATTGACAATGAACTCCTCGAGACCCTACTTATCTGCCTATACGTGGGACTTTCTGGTAGGGAAATAACTCCCTGCAAAGGACTTGTGTCATCACTGAGATTCCAAGGGCAAGGGCAGGGCAGAGGCTGCCACGTCAGTCACTCGAAGGTAATTTTGGCCATGTTTAGGGCTAATACATGAAACTGCTAGCTTTCCAGAGCCTTCCACGGAAGCCCAAAGCACATCAGGGTCAGGCAGGAAGATGTTAATTGGAAAAGCTTTCCGCTGTCGGTGAGAGTCCAATCTATATTTTTATGTCCTCGGATGATGTTCATCAGGGTCGTTATAATTACAAAGAAACTTGGTAGAGACAGGGGTGTTTGTTGTAAGGACACAGCGGGGAGTACGGGTAATGAGAAGCTGGGGTTTGGAAATCCTGTGATGACCGATGAGGGTACGTTGGCACCGGGACCCATAACTCTCTGACTTGGAAACTTGTTTCCTCCCACAGCGACTCCGCAGGAATCAGGGAGTTCATCAGGTGTCTCGGGGACATGGGGAAATAACGTTTCCTGTGTTCTCTTCACCACCATTTCATTGACATCACTTCTGTGGTTAATGGCACGTATGAAAAATGCCAGTGTTTTCAGGGACTCTCTTCGTGTTCAAGTTATCAAAGCAGCATAGGGTTCCATGGCAGTTGGGTAAGAATTCTGTCCCAAGTTCTATGTGACACTCCCATTGTTTGGCCAAAGAGGCAGTGTCCCATGTTTCACAGAATCCTTCATCTTTGGCATACCTGTTTTCTTTCACCAGTGACAGAAGCCATACTCTGTCCTTTGTTGTCCCCTATGCACAGAAACCATCCTCTCCACCTTTATAAGAAGCCTCCCCTGGGTGCACCAGCATGGAGGGGTGTCATTTAAGTGGACCCGTCAGATGCATCTGAATTCCAGTCCCAGCCCAGGCACACATTCCTGCCACGTTAGCAAATTATGTTAGCACTTGTCCCTGGAGAATGAACTAGAACGTCGTTCAGAATTCATCGGCATCTCTGGGGTCTTGGCCCCTGGGTAAGATTTCTCTGTTTCTAATTGTGGTGTGTCTACTGGGAATCTGTCTGATTCCATTCCAGCACTCACTGTCTCTTGGTTTCTTCTTATTGCTTCCCTCTGTGGATGTCTAGACTTCTCTGTGGTCTCCTCTGTCTCTCTCTCTTAGGTGAACTTCCCAAGAGAAATGATCTGATTAAGTCCTTTGACCGTCCCCACTATATAGACTTGGGTGGTCACTAGGCAAAATATAGCATGCCCATATTAGGCAAGATTCCCACATCAGGCCACTTCACTGCTGTTGGTCTGATCTTGGCCAAGCCCTGATTCCACTATCAGCTGTAGCCGTGGTTTAAGGCATTGACAGCTTCGCCTAAAAATCTGTTTATGGTCTGGGTGCTCAGAGGGAGCCAGATATAAGAGGATCCCTGAGCATCATAAACTCTTCTTCCATGTACCCAAAGTCTAGCCTCAGGGTACCCAACGCTTTCCTATGCATAGCCACCTGAGCACATCCAACTTATCACATCCTGGAATCAAGTCTTCACTTTCCCCCATCGAAATATTACTTTTCTTCTGAATTCCTACTCTGACTTGAGTCTCTCAGACCATCTATCTCGAATATTCCTTCTGGTTTCACCCCATGAATTTAGTACTTCTAGTGATACCTATTTCCCTGACCATGCCTTTGAGGCTTCTCGCTCCTTCCTTCTCATTGTGCTAGGTCAAGCCCTTGTCAGTTCACACTTGGTAAATTGTAGTAACGTCCGTATCATCTTGCTCATTCTAGTCCAACCCAAGTTATGCACATTACTTTATTCCTTTGATATGCTATTACCTATATCTAGAAGCTCTATCCTTCTGTGATGGCTACACTTTCATGAATTTTTTAAGTGTAGCACAAGGATCAACTCTCCCTTGAGGAATTCCCTGGCTTTCTCCTGTCTCAACCAATCAGATCCTCACTGTATTGTGCTAAATCCACACCTTTGTAGAAAGTTCTATTATAGCACTGATGTGCTGAATGATATTGATTTTTTTTTTCACATACAACCTCTCCAGTAAGCTAGGGTTGGATGAATAATATAAATAATGAGGTTATAGGATGTTTGCAAGTTCTATCTTTTGGAAAGTTAATCAGTGTGTGTAACTAGCTATTAGTATAAGTAGCTACTAGTATAAGTAGTAGCTACTAGTGTAAGTAATTACCAGCCTTAACATCTGAATGCTAGTTCTAACCTTAATGTAAGTTTGAATCCACATTCCTTCATTGAATCTATGCTTCTTTTTCTTAATTATGACAGTCTTCCCCATGTTACGGGAGACAGTGGAAATTGGGTAGTCATATGTGATGTGTGGAACAGGTCATTCTCTCTTTTAATAAGTTAAGAAGTGGGGAGGTAGAGGAAGTATAGGTAAAAGAGGAGGAAGGGATGAGTAAGTATGGAGTCCACTGAAAAGGCCCAGAAACAATGATCAACTCACTTGCAGTGGACACCCTTAGTGCCCATATCATAATCTCTAAATACCATTTTCCACCCAATGGAACCAGGACTAATTGGCAAAATGGCTGAATCTAGGACTAGGTTAGAGAACATGCAAGATGAGCCTGAAATTTGTTATCATTCTAGAGAGCAAGAAAGCCATCAGAAAGGACTGGTCTTCAGTCAGGGACTCAGAAACCAACATGAATAAGATCCCAATGGAAAAACTAGGACTGCTAGAATATTAGTAAAAATACTAACTTCGGTGGATCAAAGTATATAAAATATGTTTAAATTCATGAGTTCATGATGATTGTAAAGAAATAGTTCATGGTTTACTGTTGGAAAATGCTGGAGAGCCAACCCATTGTTCTGAAAACTGGTAAATAGGGCAACCCTCTTGGGTTATCTCCTTCCTCAGGAGATTTGTACCATTACTTTGCTATCATTCAATAATCCTTGCTTTGGTACCCACAAAAAAAAAAGAAGGGAAGGAAGGGAAGAGAAGGAAAGGAAAGGAAGGAAATTGGTTAAAAAAAAAAAGCATTTTAACATTTATCCTGACTCTCCTATATTAATTTTATACCCCATCTAATGAACAAAGAAGCAATAATATAACACATGTATTATCATTTTGTAACTCCTAATGAATTAATACATCTCCTTATTAACAATGGCATCACAGAAATATAATCAGAAATTACATGATGCAGAATACATGATACTTGATACATGATACATCATAGGAGATGAATACAGAAGTATTCATGATGAATACAGAAGTATCCATCTCCCATGATGTAGTCTTGCCAAAAATCTGGACTTGAATTTTATCAAGCCTCTGGGTCTAACATCAGTTTATAGGAAATATAGGGGACAGAGGAACAACTGGCAAAATTCAGACTATGAGGAGCTCCTCGGAACAAATGACTCAGGTTTTTTTTTTTTAGCTGTCTATATTTATGTCTGTGCCTATGACTATGTCCCTATCATTTTTTTGTGTCTGTGTCTATGTCTGACTCTGTGTCTGTGTCTACTTACCTATCTATGATGAGAAAATAGATGCAGGATGGACCTATATGTTAAAAGAGAGTTAGGAGACATGTAAATTAATCACAATATATGGATTTCATTTAGATTCAGATCAGTCACGCTGTATAACAGTTTTTAAGATAATCAAGGAGATGTCAACGCTAATTAGGCATTTAGGGATATCAAATAATTTTTTAGGTGTGATAATTACATCAAGGTTATGTTGTTTTTCTACTGGGTTCTTATTTTGCATAAATATATATAAATAAACTACCTGATGTTTGGGATTTAAAAATATGCATATAGGGGCACAGAAAAGTGGGTGAGGTATAAGTGAAACCAGATTTCTTTATTGTTGAAGCAAAGTGATGGATGCATTGACTTTCATTATATTATCTTCTCTACTTTTACATGAATTTCATTTTTTTTTAGGTATGGAGGAAGGAAAGTATAAGATGATCACTCCCTTTCTTATTCCTTTTGGTAGCTCACATTAGTCCTTTAAATATGACTTCCAATATTACTTTCCTGGAGTAGCTGTAACAGACATTTATCATTCTTTTTTTTTTAAACTTTTAAAATTTATTTATTTGACAGAGACCTCAAGTAGGCAGAGAGGCAGGCAGAGAGAGAGAATGGAGGAAGCAGGCCCCCCACTGAGCAGAGAGCAGATGAGGGGCTTGATCCCAGGACCCTGGGATCATGACCTGAGCTGAAAGCAGAGGCTTTAACCCACTGAGCCACCCAGGTGCCCCTACATTTGTCATTCTTTTGGGGCATCTGAAAAAGCCAGATAATTTTGTTTCTAGAATGCCTTGCAGCTAGGAAGGAGACACCACTCCACCAAACAAATATACGTGGCCCAGATTTCAAATTGAAAGAATCAGGGATGATGTAGATTCACATCTGTGAGCTACCCAATATCGTTGGATCATATTCTTTCTCTTCTTAATTTGGACAGAAGTGGATTCTGTTGCCTGTGATCAAAAACTATCTGAATGAAAGCTTTTCCTGATTTCCCAGGTTAGAGCCTGCTTTTGTTACAGATTTTCATAAAGCCATTGGGTTATTATCTCTTATGGAACTTGACACAGTCCTGTTTACTTGCACACTAATTGGATTAATACATGTGCTCCTAATCACAAAGCAAGCTTCTCAAATCCAGGGATCATGTGTGTTTTGCTTCGCCTCTGTATTCCCAACATCAGCACACGGCCCTGGCATATTGCATAAGCTCAGTGAATATCTGTTGAATGAATCAACGAGTGAATGAGAACAAGAGAGGAGCATGAAGCTGTTGCATAAAAAAGACATTGTGTTCTCTAAGGTCTGTGGTACTTCGGTATCCAGTTGTGGGTCAATGGGACCACATTACTAGTCCTGTCCGGTGGCTTGCAAGCAGTGGGATCAGGTGTACTTTTGGTGGAAGCCACTGAATTGCTGGTGTTAAGCTTCTGTCTCTCTTTTCCTGCCACTGTGTGACCAAGATGGACCTGTGTTCTAAATGCTGTACTCTACGAGGGATTGTCTGCTGGCCCTAAGTGCCTGAGTCACCCCAAGCTTGACTGTATTAAACACGTAGGCTGGGGCACCTTGGCAGCTCCGTCAGTTAAGCGTCCAACTCTGGATTTCAGCCCAGGTCATGATCTCAGGGTCATGAGATCAAGCCCCACGTTGGGCTCTGTGCTGGGCATGGAGTCTGCTTGAGATTCTCTCTCCCTCTCTCTCTGCCCCCCTCCCTGCTTTTGCTCTCTCTCTTTCTCTCTCTGTCTCAAATAAATAAATAAATAAATCTTTAAAACGAAACAAGATGAAAAATGTGTAGGCTGAATGACAACAACAAAAATAGAAAAACTTCTGTTGTATTAGGCCCCTGCGATCTGGGAGCACTGTCCCTTCCCTTCCACATAACCTACCCTATCAGTCGCAGGAGGACAAATGCTGCATGGTTCCTGTTATGTAAGATGTCTAAAATCGTCTAGCATATAGAAGTAGCCAGTGGAAGGGAGGTTACCAGGGAGTGGAAGCAGGGAGAGTTGAAATTGTAGACACATGAGATGAGTAAATTCTAGATGTAAAACATGGCGCCCGTAGTTAAGAAGAAGGCGTTGTGCACTTAAATATTTGTTAAGATGGCAGATCTCCTGTAAGTGTCCCTACTCCCCAAAACAAACAAACCCAAACAATCAAAAAGCAGAAGACAAGTAAAACACAATAAAGGGACACAGGCAACTTTTGGAGACGGGGTGATGGCTATTTTTGTTAGCTTGATTGTAGTGATGGTGGCATGACCTATGTCCAAACTCATCAAAATGTATATACTTTTTGGTATGCCAATTACAAATTCGTGAAGTTGGGGGAAGAAATAAAAAGCATAAAATAGAGGAAGTGAGAAGAGATATTTGTGGAGAAAGTGGAAATATGACAAAAGAGGATCTAGTCGTAGGAGAAATATTCTTGGGCTTGGTGGACCGTTTTGCAGGTTGGATCTTAATGCTGCCTACTTACTAGCTGTGTGATATTGGGGGTTTCCTAAACTCTCTGGACCTCAAATTCTATGACCCCAAATTTCTAGGGTTGTTGCATCAGTTAAATGATGTGGCATGGTGGGGATGCTCTATGAATGTTGGTTGATCAGCTGAGGGGATGGAAAGAAGTCACGGGGGAACCAGGGAGGGGCAGACTGGGAGGAGGCCATGGAGCTGGAGGAGGTCCGATTGCTAAGCAGGTCCATGCTCCAAATCTCCCAAGTCTGTCACTGTGCATTGTAATTTAGTAAATCATTTCGAGCAGTGGGGTGTTTGCTTATTCAATCAAGAGGTGGATTTATGCCTAATTCCAGCGGCTCCTCTGTGAAGTGCTATGAGTTTAGGAGGCTCCCCAGCTCGGGAGCCAGATTTCTGCATGGTGATTTATGTAATCCGGGAGGCTGGCCCCACAGCCATGAGCATAGGGCATAAATCTGAGGCTTGCGGGGAGCCCTGATTGTGCCTGGCATACCTTGGCACAGCACCAGCCCTGAGCCTCTTCTCATCTTATTGTGGGTCTTGATGCTACAGAGGGTGAGAGCAAGGCTCTGGGCTCAGAGGCAGCTGAGGATCATTGATTTGCTCGTTTATTTAACTGATAATTACGGCCCTGTGCATGGTACTTGGGATATAAGTGAAGAACTTGAAAGGCACAGTCTCCACTCTCCTGGGACTCATACCCCATTGGCAGCAATAAACAAGATGGCCAATGATTGTATTCTGGTGCACCATGAGCTACAGTGAGGGAAGCACAAGGTGGTGTGGGGGTGCCCATATTGTGACTCAGAAAAAACACCTATGTGGGCATAGAGATGACCAAAATATATTTCTCATCTATGTGTGGTCTTTGTCCATCATTCCTGGCTCCCTGCTTCCCAAGTCCTTGGAATTTCCCAAGCTATAAGAGCAAGGGGAGCATCTTTTGTGACGTTTGTTCTCTTGTCTCCAGTTCCTGGAGTCTTATCAGAGCCATGAAGGTCTGGATGTCTTGTTCTTCCTCACCAGCCCCTTTTCCACCACAACTGGGTTGATGTTGATGAGGTGACTTTTGGAAAACACCTAATGATGGGGGCTGGTTGCCAAGTGAACCAATCTTGAATGCAGTTTAGAACTTTTGGTCCCATCACCCTGATTTGGGGGAAGGAGAGAGAAGCTAGAGTTTAAATCAGTCGCCAATGGCCAATGAGTTACTCAATCATGCCTACATCATAAAGCCTCCGTAAAAACCCTAAAGGAGGTGGTATGGCTCTGAGAGCTTCCAAGTTGGAGAACCAGAATGCTTCCATGTGCCACCCTGCTGGGCCCCAAGCTCCACTGGGACAGAAGCTTCTGTATGTCTTCATCTGGCTGTTGATCCGTTTCCTTTAATATCCTGTGTAATAAACGGGTTGCTTCATGAGTAAATGGGTTCCCTGGCTTCTGTGAGCAATTCTAGCAAATTCACGGAACCCAAGAAGGGGGACCATATGAACTTCTGAATTATAACCAGCCAGTCAGAAAGACAAGTAACAATTGGGGTTTGCAATTGGCATCTGAAGTAGAGGGTGTCTTATGGGGCTGAGCCCCACCCCCGGAATCTGGTGCTCCCTCTGGACTGATGGCACCAGAATTGAGTTTTGGGTCAGACAGTGTGATGGTGTTTGGGAATTGGCTTGTTGGTGTGAAGAAGACTACACACTTTGGGTCCAGATGGAACCTAATTTAGGAGGCAGAGAGCTGAGCTATTTTTTTTTCTTTAGTTAGAGAGAAAGAGAAAGAGAGCGAGCGAGCACATGAGCAGGGGGAGGAGGGAGAAGGAGAGAATCCCAAACAGGCCCCTTGCTCAGAGCAGAGCCTGATGCAGGACTCCATATCACGACCTTGATATCATGACCTGAGCTGGTATCAAGACTTGGTCACCCAACGGACTGAACCACCCAGGTGTCCCTACTCCTGACCTATTCTTCCCCCTGAATGTTAGCTTTCCAGAGGAGGGGTCTGTTAGCTGAGACATGACAAAGAACTTCTAACAAGAGGGGATGGCTTTCACAAAATCGAGGAGATGTGTGAGAGAATAAAAGAGAAGACAGAACGTTCTGGAGCCATTCATCATTGGATGTAGCCTGAGAGCAGAATTACAGAGGGCAGGTGGTGGGACAGGTGCCTGGAGTCCTGATGGCACAGAGCTTCTCAAGCCAGGACTTTGCCCCAAGGGCCAATGGGAGGCAGGGTGCAGAGAAATCACATTTTCCCTCCACAAAGTTCTTCCGGACTTTTCTATGCAGAATTGACCAGAGGAGGCTGCGATATCAGGTGGAAGGCAGAGAACTCCAGGTTTAAAAGGACAATAACCTGAATTAGGATGGGACATCATTCACAGGCTAGACATAGAGCAGGTAGCAAGCCAGGCTCCATCCAAAGCACGGGTCACTGTTCTTTTTTTTTTTTTTTTTTAAGATTTTATTTATCTATTTGACCGACAGAGAGACAGGGAGAGAGGAAACACAGCCGGGGGAGTGGGAGAGGGAGAAGTAGGCTCTCCGCAGAGCAGGGAGCCCTATGCTGGGCTTGATTCCCCGCATCTGAGATCAGGAACCCAGTCAAAGGCAGATGCTTAAGGACTGAGCCATCCAGGCACCCCAGGTCACTGGTTTCATTGTCTTAATTCTGTGCAGTAGGTGTTACTAGGGTGCCCTTTTTATTTTTAATTTTTATCTATTTTTTTACTTCTTAATTTTTTAAAATTTAATTTAATTTTTTTCAGTGTCCCAAAATTCATTGTTTATGTACCACACCCAGTGCCCTTTTTAAAGATGAGAAAAGTGAGGCCCAGAGAGGTTCTGCAGCTTGCTCATGGTCACACAGCTTGTAACAGACAGGGCTGGGATTCCAACCCATGCAGCTTCATGACAAATCTGCACTTGTCACCCGTATGCTCCATTGGCTTCTTAGACCACAAGCATTCTGGAAGGTCAGGGTCCAGGGTCTGTGTTTTTCATAGTGCCTGGCACGGAAGCCTGGCACCTGATAGATTCCTAATTCCTATTTGCAGAATGAACAGCTGAGTTGATGAGTAGAGCCCCAGGCAGCGTTTTCTTGGCTAAGCCTGGGTCCTCTCCTCTCGGACACAGGCTTAATTAGGAAGCAGGTGACCACCCATTGTGGTTTCTCTGCACATCTGTGCTGAGAACGGATGGGACAGCATTTCAGAAGCGACAGGGCACTCTGCCAGGGCCAGTGATTACAGTGGTTCCCATGCGGGCTAAGACCCCATGTTGGAAGGTCAGGCGCTATTTTTCTCTATGTCAACAGCACAAACTCCCTCCCCCTGGAAGGTTTCCGCACAAATGAATTACTGTTATCTGTGTCCGGGGGCCGTGGTCACCTGCTATCCCTCTCTCGCCAGCAGTTGAGGGTCTCGGAGCTCAGGAATGGGCACCTCTTCCCTCCTGGTGGTGGCCCCCCCTTTTTTCCTATTTACTTCTCCTTTAATCTGCATATTATCATCAGCACAAAGCCCTCAGAATAACATCTGACAAATGACACCTATTAAAAAAAAAACTGTGTGCACTTCTCCTTCACCGCCTTCTAATTTGGAATAGCATTATAACTATGCATCGCTAGACAAGCAATATTATGTTAAGAACATGATAAAATACCAGCCACCCTGTAATGGCACCAACCAAATGGTAATTTCTGCTTCAGAAATTGGTCATTTATTTTGCTGGTCTGTTCTTACGCTCAAATTAGATGAAGTTTAATATACTGTAAAATTGAATGTATTCTGTCCTTTTCAACAAATATGGCGTGTGTGAAAATGATTTATGGCTCATGGGAACCTCTAAAATGTTAAATAATCTCTTTCTGTGTGTTTCTTAAGTAAGTTATGGCCGGAGAGTTTAAACACAGGAAAAGCAAAACTTTATTAAGCTCCAGGCCCTGCTTCTCCCTGTATCAAGGCATGGTTTCAGAACGGAAGCTGTGGCCCCTTGCATATTACGTTGGGCTGTGAGAGTAGCCACATTAATTGCTACATTAATTTTCTTCTATTAACTGTAATTGGGAGGAAAGCAAGTCTTCCCCAGTGAGTGTTATAATTTGCGACTTAATTTTTAATAAAGCTGTGTTGACACCATGGGCGTTTAGCACAGGTCATTTCTTGCAATGGGTGTTTGGTGCCCTGCGGCTTGCTGCCTAGAAGAGCTGTTGGAATGTGTGTATGGGGGTACAAGGTAGAGGAGGGCAGAAAAGCAGTAATGAAGGCGTAGGGCTTTCCCAGGGATAAAGGGATAAGGGGTATGGGTCTCCTTTCTGGAAAATGCTTGACTTTTGCCTTTCTTCCCCACCACCCCACCACCCTCCACAGCACTTCCCCTAGCTCAAGGGAACTCTCGAGAAGCCCAGATAGATGGCCAGAGGATATGGCTAGATGTTCAAGACAGTGGCCATGCCGCAGACCCACTTCATGACGGCAGATGAGTCTTTTGGACCCTCTGAGCCTCAGCTTTCTCATCTATAGGATGGGGAGATTATTATAATGTTAATAACTGACTATCACATGGACTGTGTGCCAGGCACCATTTTAAGTGCTTTGCATATATGAATTCATATTATGCTTCATGACAACCCTATGATGTGGCTGTATTTCCAGCCGCATGTCACAGAGGAGGAAACAGAGACACAGAGACGTTGCGAGACTTGCTCCAGGTCACAGAGATGGTTATGCTGAGGAGGCAGGGTTTAATCCCGAAGGGCTGGAGCCTAGCCTCCATGCTTTAACCCTGGAGGCTGAGGCTTGCACACTTGTACGGGAAGGTCAGAGAGATGGTGGATGTGACCAGGCTTGACATTTCTTCACTGGGAAGCTTTTCATTCAACAAACACTTATTTGATAACTTATACACCAGCCAGAGACCCAGGCACTGCGGGGGCAGGGGTACAGATGGATGAGAAGCAGCTCATGGTCTTTTTTTTTTTTTTAATATTTTATTTATTTACTTATTTATTTGAGAGAAAGAACAAAAGGGACACAAGTGGGGTGAAAGGCAGAGGGAGAAGCCAGCTCCCCGCAGAGCAGGGAGCCCAACACTGGGCTGGATCATGACCTGAGCCGAAGGCAGTCACTTAACCAACTGAGCCACCCAGGCACCCCCGAAGCTCTTGGTCTTTAGCGCACTTAAGATATACCTGACAAGCTCTAGGAGCACCTAATGCCTAGTGACAGCAGAACTTTCTGCTACTCAGATTTAGGGAGAAGTCCAGCTCCAGCAATTGGGAATTACTGTTAGTCAGAGCCCCACCGCATATAGGCCAGTTTCTTAATTTATGTGGTTTGTTTCATGATCGTACCAGCCTGGCAAGGTGTCCTTCAGGATCCATATTTGGCAGATTGAATTACCAAGGGCTTGTCTTACCTAGGGTTCTATAACTTCCTAAACAGCCTTCCAATTTCCACTGTTAGGTCAGCTTCGCCCCAAAGCAGACTTACGCTAATTGACCTTATCAGGGGCAAGAAGACACAATTAGCCTGGAAGAAGAAAAATTCCTGGTGAGGTTTATGGCCACCGAGGGAAAAGCTGGGAATCCAGGCAGGTGGAAGTCTGAGAACAGACTAAACATGAATGTGGTCCAAAAAAAATCCCAGTATTTATTGATGGAGAGTCCTGGCTCAGCCAGACCTGGATCTGAATTCTTGCTCCCAGTTTCTTGGGAGGTGACCATTCACAAGTTTCTTAAACTCTTGTACCCTCAGTTTCCCTATTTCTAACAAGGGATTTGCTAATGACATTGACTTCCTGGTTGGCTGAGAATTTAATGAGATGCTATTTGGGTGAATGATCTTAGGCCTATGCCCTACAGAGAGGCAAGTTCCTAATCCATGATTACTGTAATTATGGTAGGAATTCTTGTTCATGGGTCATCTCAGAGAAGAAAATCATTACCAGGGATGTATCAGTACAGTTGGGAAATACTCACGTCCACAATTTGGTTTTCTGTTTAGTCCTTCCCCTTGTCAGGCCTGGGCACTTTATCAAATGCCTGCAAGCCCCAATAGGCTAGCAAGAAAAGACACAGACAGTAACCCACTGTGGCTTCCTCCTCTAAGTATTCTAATTCTTTTGGTCTGGGCTGGGACCCTGGATCTGTATGCTTAATTTTTGGGGACTCTTAAGGCTGAACAAATTTAGGAAACCCTGCACCTTGGGGTGGTTCTCAACTTTAATGTATAAGAGAGTCACCTGGGGGAAATTTTTGCACTACAGAGTTCTAGCTTCTACCACCTGCATGTAATTGAATTTCAGGGTACAGGACCCCCAAATCTACATCTTGGTTTGGTTTACTCCTGTTTTCTAATGAAAATCCCATTAAAAAAATTGCTTGCATTGGTCATCATCTCTGTATCTCCTGTGTTCAGTGTGGCATTAATAATACTCAGTGAATACTGGCAGATGCATTCATCCATCCATCGATCCATCCATCCATCCACCTACTTGTTCAACAAATATGGTTTGAATACTTGAAATGTTCTGAGTGTCATTTTTGGTGCTGAATTACACAGTGGAAGAATTTCTGAAAATCAAAGTTCTCCCTTCATAGTTTGTAAAATCCTGATTTCTTTGGGGGAGAAATTAACCTGATTCCACATATAGTGAAACTTTCCAGTAGAAGGGGAAAGCTGTATTCTGGCAAACTTGGGCAAGTTACTTAACCTTAAGACCTTGGTCTTCTGCTCAGAAAACATGATATGCTATTCTGCAGGTTAGTCTGATCCCTATAGAACAGCTGGTACACTGTAGGGGCTTTAGAACTGGTAGATGTTATTGCTCTTAATAATAATTAGAAAAAAATGGGGCGCCTGGGTGGCTCAGAGAGTTAAGCCTCTGTCTTCAGCTCCGGTCATGATCTCAGGGTCCTGGGATCGAGCCCCACATCAGGCTCTCTGCTCAGCAGGGAGCCTGCTTCCTTCTCTCTCTCTGCCTGCCTCTCTGCCTACTTGTGATCTCTGTCTGTCAAATAAATAAATACATAAATAAATAAAATCTTTTTAAAAAATTAGAAAAGACTATCAAAAGGATAGTGTTAGCTGGCCATGATTTTCTTTGATGTCATTTCCCACATGAACATCCAAGCGATAACTGAATATAATTACTACACAATCTATTAAGTTTATCTCACACGACCTGTGCTCTTTCTCTGATTTTGGAGGGTTTTTTTCTCCTTCATTTTCTCTGTTCGTTTTCTATCTTCTATTTGGATTAGTGGTTTCCATTTTGGCTCCTCTTATTTTCTTTGTATAACTCCTCTTTTCTCCTCTAGCTCTCTTCTCTGCTTCTTGTCTTACTTTACTGCCGCTTCGTATTCTGGCTTTCCTAGTCTTTATTACATCTTAACATGTGCTTTTTTTCTTGAATTTTCTGTATTCTCTTTGTGGTCTCTCTGCTTCTCTCAGGAACCCCAACAATTTCTTAAAAGGCTTCCTCGTGAAAAGAGTGTGTCCTAATATTCATTTTTAGACTACATCAGATGAATGCTTCATCAAATTTCTCTTTAAACCAACAACAAGAAAGGGAAAGCTATCCTTTCACAATTAAATCAGATCATTATTTTCTTCTTTGGTGTGTGACCCTCAATGAAGTGTAACCCAGTCCTGTGGATTGGCACCAAGAGCAGGGGTGTATTTTCTACAGAGTCAAAGAGAAAAGGTATTTTCCAGATGACCTGGTTCCAGCACTCACTCTTCCACTAAAGTAGCTTCAGACTTTGAGGATGTCATTTGACTTCTCTGGGCTTCATTTTCACATTTATGAAGTAAGTGGGTTGTACCCACCATCTCTGAGGCTCTTTCTTGAACTAAAATTTCCGTGAGTCTGATCTCTGATTCATTTCCTATAGCAATGCTATCAAGTGCCAAATTTCATTAGCCTGACAAGCCTCACTAGGCATAAGCAGAAGGTATTCAATTGCAAATAGAGGACAATTGACATTATATTTTTCAATTTCCTCTGGGTCTAATGCACGTCGTTAGACTTTGCTTTGCTTTTACCTTTGGAAATGTATTTCTGCAAAGTCTCAAAGGGCATGAACAGGGTTACTAGAGTCATGGGGAGTGTTCTCAGGACATGGTTTTCTGGAAGGCAGAGGATTTCTGTTTTTTACCCTAAGGCAGTGTTTTCCACCTTGGGGAAGTATAATCGATGAAATTATAATGTATTTGAAGTGTGCGATGTGATGATTTGATGTACATATACATGCAATAGTATATCATTCAGTCTTTTAGTAGCTGCCATATTGTTTGCTTTTTAGAGCCAAGCAAATGTTTTCTTTCCTTGATGCTTAATGATGATTTCCTTTCACTGAGTATTTAATACTGCCAAGGGAAGTCCTGCACACTTCGCAGTACTTTAATTATTCGTTGTAAGACCAAGAAGCAGGTACCTTGCCGCCCGATAAAACTCACAGGCCCCTCATTGTCATGACTTTCTTCCCTGAATTTGTTCTAATTTGTTAGTCATTCATGGGAAGGGTAACTCTGGGAGTCTCTGCTGAGACTGAGTCTTCGGTACTCAATCACTCCGTATCTCCAGTCTCCATATTTCTGCAATGCTCTGGATATAATTCTGTTACAAACACTTCTACTTGGGGACCCAGGTCACACTCAAAAGGCCCACTGAATTCTTCACTTCCTTCCACGGATATTCTCCTTTTATGACCAGCTCCATGTTCCTCCACTAAGAACTAATCAGTTGCTCAACTTCGAGACACCTGGAACCACTCTCTCTGATTTTTTCTTCCCATGGAGGTAGTAGCCATAACCCATCAATTTAACCTCAGAATTCTTTCTTTTTTTTAAAATATTTTATTCATTTATTTGAGAGAGAGAGAGGCAGAGGAAGAGGGAGAAGCAGACTCCTTGTTGAGCGGAGAGCCCGACTGGGGACTCAATCCCAGGACCCCAAGAGCATGACCTGAGCCAAAGGTAGACGCTAAATCAATAGAGCCGTCCAGGTGCTCCCACCTCAAAATTATTTCTTGATTCAGAATCTTCTTTTCTGTCTCTGTGGCCGTCATTTCAGTTTATAATCTCGACCCACTTAAGGTCCTAAAGCTACCTTCTAACCCATTTCTGTACTTCTGCTACAGTCTAACCTTTTCTTTTCCAGACGGAGATTGATATTTCCATCTTGAAAAATTTGGTGGTCCCCTGTGGCTTTTGTGATGAAGTCAAAACTCCTTGGATGCACACAAGGCTCTTCCTAACCTATTTCTTCTCCGCTACTTTAATTTTCAAACACTGTTGGGAAAGTGACATGCTCTTTTTTTTTGTAAAGATATTTATTTATTTATTTGACAGAGGCACAGCGAAGAGGGAACACAAGTAGAAGTACTGAGAGAGGGAGAAGCAGGCTTCCACTGAGCAGGGAGTCCGATGTGGGGCTTGATCCCAGGACCCTGAGATCATGACCTGAGCCGAAGACAGTCAGTTAACCAACTGAGCCACCTAGGTGCCCAGACATGCTCTTTTTGATTGGTGGCTAATTTGATATAGAATGTAACCTTAGAGCTACTAGTAGACATCTTTGCTATCTTGTAGGGATAAGTCATCTAATCAAAAAGCCAAAAGAGGGGCGCCTGGGTGGCTGAGTGGGTTGGACCTCCACCTTCGGCTCAGGTCATGATTTCACGGTCCTGGGATCGAGCCCCGCATCAGGCTCTCTGCTCAGCAGGGAGCCTGCTTCCCCCTCTCTCTTCCTGCCTCTCTGCCTACTTGTGATCTCTCTGTAAAATAAATAAATAAAATCTTAAAAAAAAAAGCCAAAAGAGATGAAGGCAGGGCTATGACTTAGGAAGCAAACACAGAGAGAGAGAGAGTAAGAGAGAGAGAGAGAGAACACATAATGGTGGCATTATTAGGATGTGCAGATTAAAGACAGAGTTCCAGCCATGCCTCAGGCTTTCTTTAGTTTCTCAATTGTGTAACTAATAGGTTTTTGGGGGAGTGTGTGCTCATGTGAAACGTACTTCGGGGTTTCCTTCCTTTGCAACCAAAACTAAACTAACCAAAACTAGAACAAACTAATTTGAATGATGTATCTTTTTGTCTAAATGCACTTTAAAAAGACTTGAGTTATGCCACGTCTTTTAGAAAGGGCAATAAAATTTTTTTCACAGCCCCAGGTCAGGCTATTCTTAGTCTTTCTCTCATTAACTGGCAAATCTAGGGAAACTTCTGTTCTATTAAGATGTGTATGTTGCAGGGGTCTCTGTGAAGCCACAACATTAATAGTAACTTCTACCTGTTGAACACCTACTGTGTATCAGACTGTTCAGACACATTATAGCTAATCCTCACCTCAACCCAAATGACACACAATTAGCCCTATTTTATGTCTCAAAAATGGGAGTCTAAGAAGTTAAGTACTGCTTTTTAAAAGATCTATTTATATATTATTTTAGAGAGAGAGTGGGAGCGGGGTGGGGGGAGGGCGGAGGGAGAGGGAAAGAAAGAATCTCAAGCAGACTCTGCCCTGAGCAAGGAGCCCAATGCCGGGCTTGATCCCATGACCCTGAGATCATGACCTGAGCTGAAACCAAGCATCAGCTGCTTAACAGACTGAGTCGCCCAGGCGCCCCAGAAGTTAAGTATCATTGAAATCACTTACTCTATGGGTGAGATAACTGAGGTTCAAATCCAGGCTGTATCTGCTTTCCAAATAAATATGTCTTACATTAGACCATACTATCCAAACTCTAGATTGGACCTGTGTTCCCCGTATAAAAGAATAAAATAATATTGGTTGAGCACCTCCTGCATGTCAGATGCTGGTGTTTTCATAGACATTAATTCATAGATCATCTTATTTCATCTTAAAATCCTATGAAGTTTTATCAGTCCAAATTTACAAGTAATGGAACTAAGTAAAAACCAGGAAATTCTGGAGTAAAAAAAAAAGTGTCTAATATTGGGATCTAAACTCATGAATATCTGAAGTCAAATTCTTGTTTTATTTTTCTGATTATTCCTATTGATCCCTTAATAAAATTCAAAACCAAACTGGCTAAATAATCAGGGTGCCATAAAATATATGCATTAGATTAACAGTTAACATATCGAAGGGAAAGATAACTAAAATGATTATTGGTCCACCTTTAAAAGAACACTCCTCTGTTTAAAGACTCAAGATCCCTATTTCTAACATGTGGGGTCTGGGACTATATAACCTGAAAGCTTCTTTCCAGCTCTAAAATTTGGTAGTTCCACGTTATGGCAACTGGTCCATCATTTGGGATTATTTAGGATTAGGTTTTGCTGCAAGTAAGAGAGAGATAGTAGCTTAAAAAAAATAGAAGTTTATCTCTCTCGTGTAAAATTGAGAGGAAGGCCATGTAAGGTCAGTGTGGTGGTTCCGTCTCACAAAATCTTCAGGAACACAAGCTCCTTCCGGAAAACTGCATCTCCATTGAGACCCAAGATGATGACTGTTTCCACTCAGCATATCATGTTCCAAGTGGCAGATGGGTAAATGAATAAGGATAAAAAGGGCAATGTGTAAATTACCATTGTCTTTTAAGAAAGCCGTCACGTGACATTTCCACTCCACATGTAATTGGTTAAGACTTAGTCACGTGACAGGGCACCTGGCTGGCTCAGCCGTGGAAAATGTGACTATTGATCTCAGGGTTATAAGTTCAAGCCCCACCTTGGGCATGGAGTGTACCTAATTAAAAAGAAAGAAAGAGATTTTAGAAAAGGAAGGAAGGAAAAAAGAGTCACATAACCACACCTAACTGCGAAGTAACCTGGGAAATACAGCCCCCCCCACCCCGTTCCCTATGTTGTCAAGTTCGCATTACCAGTGAGGGGGAGACTCTAATAAGTCTCCTCATATATATGGAAACAACTATTTGTTTTTGCCACACACACTTGTTGGTGAAGAACAAATTATTGAAAATAACCAACATATTTGCAAAAAAGCTTAGTGGTGCATAAATGTCAGATCATAACCCAAGGGAAAAGTGAGACATGAAAATTAAGTATTCGTTGTGTGAACAAGTCTCATGAGAAACCCCCAAACCACCAATCACTGACCATTCTTTATTCTTTTCAAAATAAGACAAATTGATTGACTTACCTTGGGTAACCTATTTCCTTAAACTTCTTATTCCTTGTTCCTAAAATGATGATAATTATACCTACCTCCTGAGAGTTTTGTGAGAATGAGGATGAAATTAGTGAAGCAGTTTACACAGGAAGATTTGTTCTTAAAAATTTGGTTTTTAGAACAAATATTATGCAGTTATACTCCACACAGAGGTTTTTAAAAATATATATTTTATTTATTTATCTGACAGAGAGAGACACAGCGAGAGAGAGAACACAAGCAGAGGAAGTGGGAGAGGGAGAAGCAGGCAGGGAGCCTAATGTGGGGCTCGATCCCAGGACCCTGAGATCATGACCTGAGCCGAAGGCAGACGCTTAATGACTGAGCCACCCAGACACCCCCATACAGAGGTTTATAAACCTATGGACAGTAGAAGCCAGCACCCTTCTGGCTTCTAACCATGGCAACTGTATTGGTCAGGGTTGTCTAGAGAAATAGAACTAAGAGGAAATGTGTAGATACATACGTATGAGGAGACTTATTATAGGAATTGGCTCCTATGCGGTTATGGAGCCTGAGACATCCCTTGATCTGCCATTCGGAATCTAGAGAACCAGGAAAACTGGTGATATAAGTCCAGGAATGGGAGGGGGGACCTGTGGAGGAGGTATGGACTGAAGATGTTAAGTCCCTTTCTGAGTCTGAAAGCCCAAGAACCAGATGTCTTGGCTCAAGGAGAGAGAAGGAGGGAGAGCTCGTGAGAGGGCGAGTGAGGGCAAATTCCCTTCTTCCACCTTCTATTGCTTCTGGGTTCTCCATGAATTGGATATTGCTAACCACATGGAGGAAGGCCATCTGCTTTACTCATGTCACCAATTTTTCCACCAAGTCCAATGCTAATTTCTGCCAGAAACACCTCTCACAGACACACCCAGAAATAATGTTTTACCAGCCATCTGGGCCCAGTCGAGTTGGCACATAAAATTTTCCATCACAGCAATGCAACTTAAACAGGCTTAAAATTTCCTTTTTTTTTTTTTAAGATTTTATTTATTTGTTTATGAGAAAGAGAGAGAGAGTGAGTGCATGAGCGGGGAGGACAGGCAGAGGGAGAGGGAGACGCAGGGTCTCCATGGAGCAGGGAGCCTGATGAGAAGGCTCGATCCCAGGTCACACCCATGACCTGAGGTGAAGTCAGATACTTAACCGACTGAGCCACCCAGGTGCCCCCACGCTTAAAATTTCTAAAAAAGGAAACTAATTGATTAGCTATACCATGATTTCAGGAATAGCTAGACTTAGTTGTTCAAGGCATATTTATTAAGAGTTTCTCTTTCTGCTCATCTTTGACTTCCTTCCATCTCTGTTGGTATAAATTTTGTCGCAGTTCTCTTCTGGGGCTGAATGCAGGTGGCTCTGAGGGCAAGAGTCTTGCCATTTTATCAATTCAGGTAGAAAGTGCCTCTGTCCCCGTCCATGCTGGAAACACCCCTGGTGTTAGCCTCATTGGTTCTATCTGGGACACACCCTGATGTCTGAACCAAACACCGACTCCCCGTTAGATGGAATAAGCTTACTGATTTATCAACCACCTGTGGCTTGAGATTCGCTCCCCACTTCCACACCAGAAGAGGTGCGAGGCAGATAATGCATCCGGTTGAACAGAGAAATTAGTTTCTTCACCTCTCTCCCTCTTATAAGTTGAAGCCTCTCGGACTCTAGAGAAAATACACTGATAATCTATTTCTGCCTCTTATTTTATATAAGAGGACAGGAAGGGTAAGTGACTTGTCCAGTGACCTAAAGCTGGTTTGTGACAGATGCAGAGTGAAAACCCATTTCTTTTGACTCTAGTTCAATGATTTTGCTCCCTATCCATCTCTCCCTCTCTCTTTAAGGGTTTCCTGGTGCCCTTGTCCACCATTTGGCCAAGACCACACATGGCCTCTTTACTGACCGTCCTACCCAAAAGAGAGAGAGAGTGTGTGTGTGCAAGCGAGGGTCAGACGGGGAAAGAGAGAGAGAATCTCTAGTAGGCTCCTTGTCTAGCACAGAGCCTAACGCGGGGCTCAATCTTATGACCCTGAGATTATGACCTGAGCTGAAATCAAGAGTCGATTGCTTAACCAGCTGAGCCACCCAGGTGCCCCAGCTCTGACTCTTTTTAAAGGATAATCCAATTTCAATAATAATCCAATTTGTGATAAAACTGACCAGTTTCCCCCTCTTCTTTAAGTCACTGATACTTTTCTCCCATGTACTTTTCATGGCTTTGGACTTGTCCCATCACTTGAGCTGCAGAACACATAAATAGGAATCTAGTCCCATGGAAATCTTGTGCTGCCTTACTGAAACCCAGTAACAATGTGCTTGGGGTTCTCATTTTTATTTCATGATCTGTGACCTAAAAATCTTTCTGGAAAAAATTATAATTTGTTCAAAGGAGCATAAATGAAAGTCATATTTTTCCTCTAAAGAATGCAGATTTATCGATGAAACAGTAGCAAATACAGGGAAGCAATATAACCTTCATAACTCCACTGCCCAGCAATGATCATTATTAATATGTTGATGTATAATGACATTATATAACGGATCATATACATGTTACTCTGTAACTTGCTTTTCTCAATATGTTACAAACATTTTGCAAGTCAATGATTATAAATCTGCATCACCCATTTGAGTGGTTTTAGAATACTTCATTTGAAAAAACCCTCATTTTGGGGTGCCTGGATGGCTCAGTGGGTTAAAGCCTCTGCCTTCGGCTCAGGTCATGATCTCAGGGTCCTGGGATCGAGCCCCACATCAGGCTCTCTGCTCAGCAGGGAGCCTGCTTCCTCCTCTCTCTCTCTCTCTCTCTGCCTGCCTCTCTGCCTCCTTCTAATCTCTGTCAAATAAATAAATAGAATCTTTAAAAAAAAAAAAAGAAAAAAACCCTCATTTAAACTATTCTCATGTTGTGAGGTACTTCCTTTTTGTTATTATGAGCAATATAATGAGGAGTATCTCATAATATATTTTTGGATAATATTTCAGTTGGGATCCCTTGGTCTTAAAAAACCAAATGGCTGAAATTAACAACACAGGAAACAGCAGGTGTTGGTGAGGATGCAGAGAAAGGGGAACCCTCTTGCACTGGTGGTGGGAATGGCAACTGGTGTAGCCACTCTGGAAAATGGTATGGTGGGGCCTCAGAAAGTTAAAAATAGAATTACCCTATGATCCAGCAATTGTTCTATTAGGTGTTTACCCAAAGAATACAAAAACACTAATTCAAAGGGATACATGCAGGCGCCTGGGTGGCTCAGGTGGTTGGGCGGCTGCCTTCGGCTCAGGTCATGATCCCATACTTCCAGGATCGAGTCCCACATCGGGCTCCCAGGTCCTTGGGTAGTCTGCTTCTCCCTCTGACCTTCTCCTCTCTCATGCTCTCTCTCACTCATTCTCTCTCAAATAAATAAATAAAGTCTTTTAAAAAAAAAAAGGGGATACATGCATCCAAGTGTTTATAACAGCATTATCTACAATAGCCAAAATGGGGGACGAGCCCAAATGTCCATCAGCTGATGAATGGATAAAGAAAATGTGGTATCTATACACAATGGAATATTACTCAACCATGAAAAAGAACGCAGTCTTGTCATTTGCAATGATGTGGATGGAGCTAGAGTATATTATATTAAATGAAATAAGTCAGAGAAAGACAAATACCATGTGATCTCACTCATATGTGGAATTTAAGAAACAAAACAATCATAGGGGAAAGGGAGAGATAAACCCAGAAACAGACTCATAACTATAGAGAACCAACTGATGGTTACCAGAGGGGAGGATGATGAGGCGATGGGTGAAATAGGTGATAGGGATTAGGGAGGGCACTTGTGATGAGCACAATAAAGTATTGTATGGAAGTGTTGAATCACTAAATTCTAGACCTGAAACTATTATTACAGTTAGCTAACTGGAATGTAAATAAAAACTTAAAAAAAAAAAAGAAGCAGAAGTTAATCATGGCTAGCTTGAAGGGAGGAAGAAAGAATTTATTGGAATGATTGAGGGGACCCACAAATTTGAATCACAGAATGAAAAAGGGAACATCAGAAGGGAGATGGATCTGGGAAACTCTGGGGATTCAGGTAACAGAAGCTAATGGAAGGTTGATGGAGGTCCCTACCATGGACACAAGTCAACTACAACCATGTTCTGACCTTGATCACCACCACTGAAGTCCAAGGAAGAGGTTCCATGAGGTTTTCCTTGTGTCCTTGTCTCCCGTTTGGCCAAGACCACACATGGCATCTTTACTGACCATCCTACCCAAAATCACAAGGAGAAATAATAATTTCCCAAAGAAAAATCCAAGGGCTTTCATTAGAAAAAAGGAAATGGATGTTGGGCAACTGAAAATGACACCACAATGAATTTGTCTGAATATTTCAGAGATTAAATTCCTGGAAATGAAAGTGATTAGCTGGGAGGATAAAAACTCATTTCTAAAAAATCTTCTAAATAATGCAAGAAATTATTGGCAACTAAAAAGCTAATAAAGAGAGTTATTATTCATAATAATAGAATTAGTAATAAGTTGTTAGAAGAAATCCCAGGAGGTTTGTCTCAGTCTGCCTTTCATATTATATTTTAGAATTCCAACCAGAGACAGAGGGAACGTGGGTAGAATCTTATGCCAAAACTCATCACTCTGTGCTCCATGAAATATGTAGCTTAAAGTAACAGGTTCTGAAGAAGAGGGTGAATGCATTTATTTCATTGGAAAAAAAAAAAGCAGAAATAATTGGAATCTTTTGAACTCAGGTTCTTATGTTTAAGTACAGTTATATACAACTTAAAGAGACGGTCTAGCAGAATAGTTTAGAACAAAGGGTTTGGGTCCAAACATATCTCATTTGAATTAAAGTTCTACTACTCTTCAGCTTCTTTACTTTAAATTAACATCTTAGCTTCTGTTTCCTCATTGGTAAAGGTATCTAATATGAGAACCTACCTGATCAAGTTATTATGGAGATGAATCTAAATAATTCTAATATGGACACTTTGGGGATTGGCTGGATTAACGTAGATCCTCAGTGAGTATTAGCTCTCTGATTTATTCCTAGTGGAGTGAAGGGGCTTAAGTACCTCCCTAAAAGAATGCAAGATTCCCCATCATTCTGCAAACATTGGATTTGGAACATCATCCTGGAGGACTTATAGCTCTGAAGGAATTGCTGGATGTCCATACAGGGATATCTTTTCTCTTCCACGCCATGAGGGGCATTCCATGCCATTCCATGCCATGTCCTTGGTAGGGACAATACAACACTATCTTTATGATGGTTTGGAAATGGCCTTACTCCTTCAGAACTGTACTTCGTTTTAAAATTATCTTTTTACTTACTAAATATATCTTTTTATAAAAGTACACAAAAAGGGTGTGTGTAGCTTAAAATAATACCTATGTATCTATGACTTTGCTGTAGACAGACATAGAACATTTAAACATTATCAGAACTTGGGAGGTCATCCTTCTACTTCTTTCTGACCATTTTCTCATTTTCCTCCTTCTTAGAGGTCAATGGTCTTCAGATTCTGTGTTAGTCATTCCTTGCTTTATTTTATAGATTTTTCAGGGAGGTATGCATTCCTAAACACTATTTTTTGCCGTTTTAGAAAATATACACAGAATTATATGAATGCATTCTTTTAGGTCTTATTTTTTGTGGCTCAAATTATAATTTGAGATCCATGAATACTGCTTTGCAGCTCATTCTTTCTCATTACTTTTTTAAAAAATTGAAAAGGGGTGCCTGGGTGGCTCAGTGGGTGGGGACTCTGCCTTCGGCTCAGGTCATGATCTCAGGGTCCTGGGATTGAGACTCTCGTCTGGCCCTCTGCTCAGTGGGGAGCCTGCTTCTCCCGCTCTCTCTGCCTGCCTCTCTATCTACTTGTAATTTTTCTCCCTGTCAAATAAATAAATAAAATCTTTAAAAAAAATCCAAATGAATTACTATCTACATCCTACTGCACCGCAATTTATATATTCCTCCTTTGGAGATGGGCATTTGGAATATTTATTTTTTTATTATTATAAATGCTGCTGCTGTAAAAACATGAACACATCTCTGAGGACACAGAGGCAAAAATTTCTGTAGAATGTACACCTATGAGTGGAACTTCTGGGTATTGACAATATGCATGTTTAACTCTATCCTATAAGGATGGATAATTTCCTAACTGGGTGTACCAATTTATATGCTCACTGGCTATGAATGAGAGTCCCTGTTGTTCCATATCCTCGCCATACCTAAGAATATTAGACTTTTTCTTCCCCAGTATTGCTAGTATGAGGAGGTAAATGGTATTTCAATAAATTTTCTTCATTAATAATGATGTTAAAATGTTTTAATGTATTTCTGGGCTGTCCATGTTTCCATTCCTTTCCTTTGAATGTTCATTTTCCTAGTGTGAATTTTTTCTCTTTTTTGTTGATTTTTAGAAGCTCTTTACATATTATGGGTACAGAGTCTTCCTGGGTTATTTATGTGGCAGATATGTTCTCAGTTTGTGGTTTATCTTTTCACTTTTTTATGGTATTTTTATGGTGTTTGCAGAGATGGAGAGGAACCTGGGTATCCAAATAGTTTCTGAGATGTTTTCTGCTAGGTTCCTGTGTGATCTGCTTTATCACCTGGGCTCTTCTCTCACTATTCTTTTTTTAAAAAATATTTTATTTATTTATTTGACAGACAGAGATCACAAGTAGGCAAAGAGAGAGGCAGAGAGAGGGTGGGGGGGGGAGAAGCAGGCTCCCTGCTGAGCAGAAAGACTGTTGCAGGGCTTGATCCCAGGACCCTGGGATCATGACCTGAGCCGAAGGCAGAGCTTTAACCCACTGAGCCACCCAGGAGCCCTTTCTCTCACTATTCTTATCTACATGCTCACTCTCTCTCTCTTTTTCTTAACCAAGAATGGGTTAGAGTCCTAAATCTCAGCCAACTCACTTGGAGTCTTTGATCTAAAGGTCAGGTTCTACTTCCTGAGCTCAGTTATTGCTCTGAACCCTTAGTGATTGCATTAATAACCTAGAGCCTGGGCTGTATTGCTCACATGGCTTTGAGTTATCACAAGCTCCAAGAGTCTTGCTTGCTGAAATAGAAATGAAGATTCCCATGGTTCAGACTCATTTGTGCAGGCAATCTGGAACATTTAAGGTGATGACAAAAAACCCACAGCATAGACTCACAGTCCTCTAGACTTCTTTGACTTGTTTGAAAGATAAGTGAATGACTTCACATTTGTCTTTGTCTGAGCCTCATCCGATTTTTTTCCAAAGTATGCTTGGATCTTCACATACAAAGTGGCTAAAAAATTCAAGCGGTATCTTAACTATTAATTCTATAATAACTCTATACGTGTATGTATATATATTTATGTGTATGTATTTGTCATTTTATACATGTATAAATGCATGTGTCTAGATAGATATAGATAGATGTATGTATTCACATAATCTCTGTCCGTATTCCAGAACCCATCATGATGTGGTAGGAATTACAGAAGATAAGGCTGTTAAGGAATGACATGTGATGGCTTTACTGATTACGTCCCATGTCTCTTCAGGATGGAGGGCTGACCTACATACAGCTCTTGGTGCTTAGGTGCTACTTAGAATTGTAGCCAATTTTGATAAAATATATCTCAAGTCACAGAGGGATCTTAGAACATCAGGTAAGAGTGACATCCTGGTCCATGGACCCAAGAGAAGCCTCGCCAGCTTTTTAGGTAGGTAATTGATGAGAGACATCAGATTTTTAGAGATGTCAAGCTGGAAGCAAGCACACAGCTGTAGTGTGGTCTCTGGTTTGCAGTGCCCAGAAAGATGTGAGAGGAGAGAAGAGGAGTTGTCAGCCATAAGAGGTGAAATTAAAATTCAAGTCTATTTGATCATGCAGGGCTTAACCACTTATGATTTACTATAAAGCTGTGTTCCAACATCTGTATCTGCTGGTCAAACTCAGTTCTGCCCAGAATAAACACATCTGCCATTCTTTCTTTGGCCTTCCACATAGTGATCTACAGTTAGTAGGTCTATAAACACACTGACCTGGCATAGGGCCCCTTCCATTTTCTAAGCCTGGACTACATTCCCCTCATGTCCCTCTGACCCCCTTCTTTTTCTTTTTAAAATTTATTTATTTTCAGAGAGAGGGAGAGAGAGAGAGCGAGCACAGGCAGGCAGAGTGGCAGCAGAGGCAGAGGGAGAAGCAGGCTCCCCGCCGAGCAAGGAGCCCGATGTGGGACTCGATCCCAGGATGCCGGGATCATGACCGGAGCCGAAGGCAGCCGCCCAACCCACTGAGCTACCCAGGCGTCCCTTCTTTTTCTTTTTAAAAAGATTTATTTATTTGAGGGACAGAGAGAGAGAGAGAGAACAAGCAGGAGGGGCAGGGAGAGGGAGAGACAATGTCCAGCAGACCCCATGGAGAGCTGATCCTGATGCAGGGTTCTATCTCAGGGTCCTGAGATCATGACCTGAGCCAAAACCAAGAGTCAGACACATAACCAATTGAGCCACCCAGGCACTGCCTTCATCCTAGCCCCATTCTATCTTCTTTGCTTCATCTGAAGACTACTTCCTCATGGAGGCCTTTTGCTGGGTGTCTCAGGAGGGAGATTCACTTGCTTTACGTTCTCTTGGCATCAGATATTTGGCCTTTCATAAACCTTATTCGCTTTGTGATTTTTGATGATTGTTATCTTTCCTTTGTGCATAGCGGAGATCAGGTCTGTCTTGCACACTGCTGTGTCCCCAGGACCTGGACGGAGCATAGCATGGAGCACAGAAGGTGCTGGATTGACATGTATTGAATGAAAGAATGAGTAAATAAATAATGGAAAACAAGTTAGTTCCAGGACTCAGTATAGAAACAGAGTGTACTGGATCCCAGAACCAGCACATTTGCTCCCATGCCTTAGACTTCCTTCAGCCCTCTAGGCTCTTCCTAGGGATATCCAGAGGACAGCATCTTCATTCCTTCTCATGGGAGCATTGGTCCCTTTCATAATGCTTTTCTAGGAAAATTTCCCAAGTGTTTTTTGTCTATACTGGACTATGCCAAATGCTTGGATTGACAAAGAACATGAACATCATTCTCTCAGTACCTATTGTTTATTGTAAGAATTAATGTGAAACACACTTCCTAATACATAGGAAGAGCTCAGGAAATGGTAGCTATCTGAAGGGGTACCCTAGGAAATGGGGGTTATCCCAACTCCAGGAAAATTAGCCCACCATCAGTCTTTGCTCCTTGATGTGGTCTTCCCTGGAAAATCAGGCTCTCATTCTTTAATTTCTTTCTCTTCTCTCCTCTGCTCTCCTCTCCTCTGCTCTCCTCCCCTCTCCCCTCCTTTCCTCTCCCCTCCCCAACTCATCCCTCCCCTTCCTTCCCCTGCACCTTCTCCTTTCCCTTCCTTTCCCTCCTCTCCCCTCCCTTTCCTTACCCTTCCCTTATCTTTCCTTCCCTTCTTTCTTTCTTAGTATTTTATAGTATTTTAATATATAATTTCCTCTTCCTGCCATTCCTTATTTTTTATTTATTTAAAAAATTTTAATATTTAAGTATAGCTGACACACAATGTTATATTAGTTGTAGGTGTACAACATAGTGATTTGACATTCCTATACAATATTCAATGCTCACTATGTATAGTCACCATATGACATTACAGTATTACTGATTATATTCCCCATACTGTACTTTTTATCTCTGTGACTTATTTATTTTAGAACTGGAAGTTTGTACCTTTTGATCCCCTTCATCTATTTTGTCCACCCCCCTCCCCTCCCCTCTGGTAACCACCAGTTTGTTCTCTGTATTTATGAGTCTCTTTATATTTGTTTATTTGTTTGTTTTGTTTTGTTTTTTAGATGCCACATATAAGTGTAAGCATAGGGTCTTTGTCTTTCTCCATCTGACTTACTTCACTTAGGATAATATTCTCTGGGCCTATCCATGTTCTCACAAATGGCAAGATCTCATTCCTTTTTATGCCTGAGTAATAGTCCATTGTGTGCACATACCACATCTTCTTTATTCATGCATCCATGGATGGACCCTTGGGCTGTTTCCATGTCTTGGCTATTGTCAGTAATTCTTCAATGAAGATAGGGGTGCAAATATCTTTTCAAATCCGTGTTTTCATCTTCTTTGGGTAAATTCCCAGCAGTAGAATTACTAGATCATATGTCTATTTTTAATTTTTTGAGGAACTCTATACTGTTTTCCACAGTGGCTGCACCAGTTTGCATTCCCACCAACAGGGACTGGTGTTCTTTCTTCCTTTTTTTTTTATTAATAACTTTTATTAACATATAATGTATTATTTGCCCCAGGGGTACAGGTCTGTGAATCGTCAGGCTTACACTTTCACAGCGACCAGTGCTCTTTTTTTTTTTTAATTTCATTTCTTTTCAGCCTAACAGAATTCATACTTTTTGCACCACACCCAGTGCTCCATGCAATGCGTGCCCTCCATAATACCCACCACCTGGCTCCCCCAACCTCCCAACCCCCGCCCCTTCAAAAGCCTCAGGTTGTTTTTCAGAGTCCATAGTCTCTCATGGTTCATCTCCCCCTCCAATTTCCCTCAACTCCCTTCTCCTCTCCACCTCCCCATGTCCTCCGTGTTATTTGTTATGCTCCGCAAATAAGTGAAACCATGTGATAATTGACTCTCTCTGCTTGACTTATTTCAGTCAGCATAATCTCTTCCAGTCCCATCCATGTTGCTACAAAAGTCGGGTATTCATCCTTTCTGATGGAGGCATAATACTCCATAGTGCATATGGACCACATCTTCCTTATCCATTCGTCCGTTGAAGGGCATCTTGGTTCTTTCCACAGTTTGGCGACCGTGGCCATTGCTGCTATAAACATTGGGGTACAGATAGCCCTTCTTTTCAAATAGATAGCCCTTCATCTGTATCTTTGGGGTAAATACCCAGTAGCGCAATTGCAGGGTGATAGGGAAGCTCTATTTTTAACTTCTTGAGGAATCTCCACACTGTTCTCCAGAGTGGCTGGGTTCCCCTTTCTCCACATCCTCGCCAACACACGTTGTTTCCTGTCTTGCTAATTTTGGCCATTCTAACTGGTGTGAGGTGGTATCTCAATGTGGTTTTGATTTGAATCTCCCTGATGGCTAGTGATGATGAACATTTTTTCATGTGTCTGATAGCCATTTGTATGTCTTCATTGGAGAAGTGTCTGTTCATATCTTCTGCCCATGACCAGTGCTCTTTTTGATGTTAGAGGATGTTAGAAGCACTAGCACTTGCTTCTGGAGATGACAACACTTGGCCGGCTTCCCATCGATCTCATTCTTCGGTAGATTTTAAATTAGTTGAACACCTTTCTGGTGTCTTTCTAGGTGTCACAGGGAGGATAGTGATGGATCTGACTTCCCTCCTTTAGGTCAATCAGAGTGGAAAAGGGACTTGGATGCGTCAAAGATCAAAGAGGGTAAAAGACAATTTTCTTTCTGGACGTGTTACATAGATGGAATCCTGTGTGTGTGTGTGTATGTCTGGCTTCTTGCACTTAGTATTATGTTTTTAGGATTCTTGTGTTGTTTTGCATATCATAGTGGTGTTCCTTTTTTGCTGCGTTATAGTATTTTGCTGGATAGATAGATATACATGGGTCTGGAGGTGGGGACTAAGCCTAACTGTCACCAGGCACGAGGAATATGATTGGGTTAATGGAAATATTTTAAAATTGGATTATGGATGATGGCTTCACAACTCAGTAAATTTATTAAAACTATTAAATCATAAACTTTACCCTGATCAGTTTTATGGTATATAAATACTGTCTCAATAAAATTGTTAGTAAAAAAAAAATGAAGTGCAAAGAAAACTTGTAATGGGAATCTCATATCTGGCTGTGCACAGTAAGGAAGGCTTCCTGGAAGGGGAGTCATGAATGATAGGCTTGATTCATTCTGTTGGCGCGAATACTAAAAGATGTCCCTGAATGCCTGCTATGACACTTTCCTAGGACATCCCATTAAATTCCCAGAAAACTTCATTTACATAGCCCAGACCCTGGTGTGGAGTGACTTGCTTAAGGGCACCCAACTACTCCGTGATGGCACCCAGCCTGGGGCCCCGCCTCCCCAGCATTGAAGCCTCTGCCTGTAACCAGCGCACAACCCGCCTCTGGCCCCGCTTCTAAATCTCTGGGAACGCAAGAGGATGCGGTGATTTTGCGCGCCATCTATCATCATCTTGTTTGCCGAAAGACGACCTAATTTGCTACTATCTAACTGAATTCCAACTTCAGAGCGAGGCGACATAATAAAAACACCCTCCTAATAGTGCGCTGCTTAAAGGCAAATGAATCGCTCGGATATGAAATTAGAATCGCGCTCTCCAAGTGCACGGAAGCTGGACGTAGCGCCCTAACATTGATGTCAATTACGTCCTAACCTTCAGCATGATGATGGGACATTATACCCCTCTGTCACCAACTGCGGATGCGCCCTCACTTTTTATTTCTCTTATTAAATATGAGCTTTGTTGAGCTCCATCGATCTCTGCAAATATTCCGCTGTTTACAACTTGGATAATCTTTGGTAACCTGCAGGAATAATTGGATTCCTACAAATGTGGCTGAGTTTTGCAGCACTGGGGGCAGGGGGGTGTGTGGAGAAATGGGGAATCTGACACCCTGAAAGCCCCCCAGTTGCCGAAACCTCTTTTGTTCTCTAGTTAAAGCTGACCTTTTCTCTCTGGTTTGAAAGGTTATGTCCTAATAAGTTTGGGCGTTTGTAACAGAAAGGAGGTAGTTCCTATAAATGAAACAAGGCTTAAAAGTCACAGCTCTCTGACTCCTCTGATGCCATCGCTGCTGTGGCCAGTCATTATCTCATTCAAGAAAATAAGGATGAAGGGGTTCGCCTATGTTTAAAGAAATGACTCTCTTTGGGGAGAATACAGGTGTGTGTGCACACGCATGCGCGCATGCATACAACCCCGGAATCCAAGGCTTGTGTCCCTTTTGCCAAAAACTTTCATTCTTTTCCATCAACCGTGGGTACTTGGAAGGGAAGGAAGATCATGCTGCTTTCTTATCTTGATTCTGCCAGCCAGCTAGTCTTGGGCAAAGTAAACTCTCAGAAGCTCGGTTTTCCCCCTGTTTACAATGGGGGATCCTAATAAAATTGACATCGTAGAGTTGTTATGAACATACATTAGTAGATTTGTAAAATTCTTAGAACCCTGGCACAGAGTAAGCATTCGTGTTTGTTAAAGAAACTCAGTAAGAGGAGAAAAATGACATGTGGATGCCATCTTGCCAAGGTGTAGGATAATGATGGGACTTGGAAATTTTAGGTTATTCTCAGAAAAGTAGAAGCTTGAAAAGAAGGAAGCCACATAAAGGAGGGGGACCCTGGGTCTGAGGAACAGAGAGGCCATGGTGCAGATGATACCCCATAAACTATAGCATCCCTAACGGGGGACCCCACCTCTAAGACCCAAGGGCATCCAGTGTCAGGGTCCCATTGTGAATGGATTATTTTTAATCTTAAAGAAGTAAAGGGAGGGGCACCTGGCTGGCTCAGTCCTTAAGCATCTGCCTTCAGTTCAGGTCATGATCCTGGGGTCCTGGGATCGAGCCCCACATCGGGCTTCCTGCTCAGCAGGGAGCCTGCTTCTCCCTCTCCCACTCTCCCTGCTTGCGTTCCCTCTCTTGCTGTGTCTCTGTCAAATAAATAAATGAAATCTTAAAAAAAAAAAAGAAGTGAAGGGAGTTTGCTTATGATTTGTTATCATAGAAATAGTTTTCAGATAAAAAGATGTAAAGTTGCAGCATTAGAAATAATCAAAACTAATTAAATCCATTTAATAGATGTTATTAAAATGATGTAACTTCAGGCATTGTTAGGAATCTGTTTTTGAAAAAAAAATCAGTGTTATGTAGGGAAATGTATGGATGGGTCGAGGACAAGTCATAGTTTTTTAATGTAAAAAATGTTATGATTTATTTCATTTTTTTAAAAAGATTTTATTTTTTGTCAGAGAGAGAGGGAGAGAGAGCGAGTGAGCACAGGCAGAGGCAGAGGGAGAAGCAGGCTCCCCGCCGAGCAAGGAGCCCGATGTGGGACTCGATCCCAGGCCGCTGGGATCATGACCTGAGCTGAAGGCAGCCGCTTAACCAACTGAGCCACCCAGGCGTCCCAAGAATTATTTCATTTTTAAGAAGATTTTATTTATTTATTCATTTGTTCATTTATTTGTTTAGAGAACACTCAAGCATGATAAAGGCCAGAGGGAGAGGAAGAGAGAGAATTTTGAGCAGGCTCCACGCCCAGAGCAGAGCTCTCTGTGGGGCTCAGTCTCACCATCTTGAGATCATGGCAAGAGTCATCTGAGCCATCCGGACACCCCCAGAATAGAGATTTTTAAAAATCCAACAATTCATTTTGCATCCATGGGGAAATTACTCCAGGAGTTTCTCCATAGAGCTCAGCATGCTAGTGCATTTGGAAGAGCACTGATATTTCTTCAAATTCTAGGCATCTTATTTGGGCATTTAGCAAACCTACCAATTCGGTGGCCATGTAAGGGAGAAATGGACCCCCACCTATGGCCAAATAGAAGATGAGTTGATAGGTAGACTAATTATGCTGTCTCCACAAAATCTATATAGACCATAAAATATGATCATTATGGAAAGAGAAGTCCACAGATTGTGAACATTATCTAAAATCTAACCCCACAGACAGAACCTTCATCAACATTTTGTGTATGTCCTTGTAGTGTCTACCCTTCCTTTCTCTCTCTCTCTCTCTCTCTCTAGAACATAGGGGAAGGGAAGGAAAAATAAAATAAGACAATAACAGAGAAGGGAGGCAAACCATAAGAGACTCTTAACTCTAGGAAACAAACAGGGTTGCTGGAGGGGTGGTGGGTGGGGGAAATGGGGTGAGTGGGGGGATGGGCATTAAAGGAGGGCACGTGATGTAGTGAGCACTGGGTGTTCTATATAACGGATGAATCATTCAACTCTACCACTGAAGCCAACAATACACTGTATGTTAACTAAATTGAATTTAAATTAAAAAATAATAATAAAAGAAATACATGAACGGATGTCTCTCTCTCCATCTGTATCTATATCTCTAGTTTTTAATCTGGTTAGGCAGAGATAGTTTGATTACTTAGAGACTGAAACTACATATATACACATAGACACACACTTTCTGTTTTTAACAAAATTAAGATCACAGAACACACAATATATCCTGCCTTACGTTTGGATGCTTTTGCTTAGTAGAACACCATATGCGTTTTCTTGTGATGCTGAATATTCTTTGCAACATGATTTTAATGCCTTCATAATATTTCATTGTATGGCCACCTCATAATTTGTTTCACAAATCTCCTATTGTGCATAGTTATGTTTTTAAAATTTATCACTATTATAAATAATGTGATACTATCACGTGTGCATTTGTGAATATTTCCTTTGGATGAATTCCTGGAAGTAAAATTACTGGAGGAGAGGATATAAACTCTTTTATAAGCCTTTTGATATATTTTGCCAAATTACCCTCAAGAAAGGATAAAACAATTTATTTTCCTACCATCATTGAATGTATTACCTCATTGCACTCTTGACAACAGGCAGCATTTCATATATAATTTTATTCTTTGTCAATTTGATAGATGAATAATGCCATTTTGTTGTTGTTTTAATTTGCATGTATTTGATTATACAAAATAGACTGATTCTTTAGCCTTATATTATCCATATGTAATTCTTCATTTATGAGCTGTCAGTTGGTGTTCCTTTTTTTTTTTTTTAATTGGATGTTCCTCTTTGCTTTTCTTTATTGATCCACTAAAGTTATTTAAATATCAGATATGTTAGCTTTTGGAGGAAAAAGTGGTAAGATTGTGTTAGAAAACATTCTTGTGGGATAAACCCTGAACCATTAATGAACCCCGAATCATTACTCTCTCTCTCTCTCTGGGGATTAGGGTAAGTGGAAAGAGGGAAATGCTAGTTTATTCTCAGCTTCCCTCTCAACAGTACCCATTGTTCATCCTTTTCTGTCCTACCCTGTGCCTAAGGAGGTTAACCTCTCTCTATGCACTGTATTCTTTGGGCTCCCTTGCTCTCTACTTTCTAGCTGGGTTTTGGCTAGTGGGCACCAGTGACTGTGGATCAGAGGCCAGGAGGAGGGAGGCAAGTGGGGATTCGTATCCTCCCCTGACCCCCAGCCTGCCTGACTGTGGGTCTGGTAGAACTGGGTGCCCCTCTCTGGTCACAGGCTTCTGTTAGATGACCCTATGTCCATTCGTCCAACTGTTGATGTGGAAACATCAACTCTCCCCCTGGGCCACTTTCAACCTGGGGTGTCAAGAGTTTCCTGCTGCTGCTGGTGCTTCGGGCTCCCCCATCCCCTGTGGATTCCCTCTGCCATGCCCACATGTCTGCATATATGGCGCCTTCACTGAACCCTCCTCACGTGAACCCCACACATAGGTCATCTGGTTCCTGCCAGGACCCTGTGTCATAAGGGAGGCAATTCACTTTTACTACAAATATTTCCATAGTGGTGTTGATTTCAGTTTTTGTTTTCAATAATCATGTATTCATTTTGTAATTAGCTACAATCCTTGTACATTTCCCCCTCTGGCCACTTGAATTTGTTCTTCCAGAATTTGAAAGGCATTATCCATTTTTCTGTCGAGTTATCAGCCCCTTTCTTGTCAATAGGTAAGAGCTCATTGACTGTTAGAGCTTTTTATACAGTGTATCTTACCTCTATTATAAATGTCCCCTGAATCTATGGTCTGTCTTTGTTTTTCATTTAAAATATGTTTTGACATAAGCAAATTATAAAATCATATTGAGCCAAATTGCCTGTATATTCTTTTGCCATCTCTGTGTATCCTGCCCTAATTAATAAGGCTTGATTATCCCAAGAATTTGTTGTTTTCTCATACTTTCATTCAAGTTTTATTTGCAAATCTACCAACTCTCTAGTCGACGCTGAAGTTTTGGCTCTTTTGAATAATATTGCCAGGAATGTGCAAATCTTTGTGTGGATAGGGAATTTATTTTTTATATGATGTGAGGTTGGTGTTCAGACTCATTCATTGTCAGAGACTATAGTCCTACCTAGTGTTCAGTGTAACTACAAAATATCACTTTACTTTCAAGAGTTTGGCTAAAAGAAGTCCCACAAAAATTAAAAATTTTAACACTTCTTCCTGATGGCCATGAGGGGAAAGTTGTTTCCAGAAATTACTGGAGAAAGTATAAATTTTTACAGTCCTTTTGGAAAGGAAAATGGCAATATCTTTTAAAATTAAAAGTACACATACTGTTCAACCCAGCGATACCACATCTGGGAATTCAACCCATAGTAATAAAAACATCAATAAATTAAGACACATACACCAGGATGTTTAGAGCAGCCTTGCTTGTAGTAGTGAAAATAAATGTGGATGACAAAGAAAGGTTGAAAAATCTATATAATAGAACATTTTGCAGCCACTTGAAAGACCGAATTATAGCTGTAACAGTTAGAAGGATGTCTATGAGGTATTGTTGAGTAGAAGAGAAAGGTAAAGAAACATTTTTCATATGATACTATTTTTATTAAACTAACAGTGACCAAAAAAGGATGTGTGTGCAGGGTGGGGGATGGGCAGGCGGTAAATTTGCAAATAATTACTAAGAAGGGCAGAGAAGAACTTAGAGCTGTTTTGTTAGCACAGGCTGTGTTCTTATGTGATTTGGGAGAAGGGCAAGAGAAAACATTGCAAAAGAAGAATAAAATTCTCCACTTACGATAGGATCCCTGTTTGGTTTGTTACAGATATCTGCATCTATTTGCATAAGTAAATTAGAAAAAAAGAATATATCTGTAATGATTGACTTGTAAAGCTGTCCATGACAGATTGTCAGGCACGAAGGCCAAGTTGCATTGAAATGTGTAAACAAACAACAAAGGAAACCTGTTTGTGTATACATATACATATGGTGCCATTTAGTTGTACAACAGAAGAAAAGTAGGTTGTATTCGAAATTACACATAGGAGGGGAGCAGTGAAAGGCAGAAGGTAGTGAAGGGAGGCCGGAAACAAGGAGGTGATGATTTGCATATGTATGATTTTATATTGTATTATTGCAATCAAAGTATTTTTATCATTTGAAAAATATATTAAATTTTATATTAATATTTTTTGAAAAATAGGAAAACACAGAAGGGGGAGAAGTACTATAATCAAATTATGCCCAAGGGGTTCAGGAAGGTAGATATGACCAGTGTTTTAGGAGACCTGGAAAAATCTCATGGAGGATATCGGGAACAGGCCTTGGAAGAAGAGAAGAAATTCCTCTGGCGAAGTAAAAGGGTAAAGTAAGAGTAAACAGGTAGAGACGTAAAAGGCACAACAGTTAGAGCATGCAGCGTGTGCAAAGGCACAAATATGTATATTTTAAAAACTGCTTAAAAATTTGGTGAGATGGAAGAGAAATAGTGATCTGGGGCTGTATCCTGGCATCTGGAGGAATTGGGGATTTTATATCTTAATCTCAGTACTCTTAACTTTGGGACCAGCTAAGTCTATGAAGAGGGGCTGTGCCGTGCACAGCAGGGTATCTATTAGCAGCTCTGGTCTCTGCTCATCTGGAGACGGTAGTAATCCCTGACCCTCCAGTTGGGAAAACCAAAGCTATCTCCAGACATTGTCACATGTTGCCTTGGGGACAAAATACCCCCTTCCCTCCCTGAAAACCACTGCTGGGTGATGAGTAAACAGTCTTTAAGTAGTTGGCTGTTAGAATGACTTTGTGGTGGAAGACAGATGGGAGGGGAGAAGGCTGGAGGCAGGGAGGCCATTCAGGAGGCCACTACCGTGATCCAGGCGGGAAAGAGGACAGCTGGGAGGATTCATCTCAGACCTGCTGCCTGCTCTCCAACCGCCCACCCCCCCACTCACTGTGGCCCCTGTTCCCATCACTCTTGTTACTTCTTACCCCGTTGACCTGTCTCGTCCCCTCTCTCTCATTCTTCTGTCATCCTCCTCATGGCTGCCAGAGGGAAATTTCTGGTCAGATCGGACACATTCAAGGTGGTGTGGCTGTTGACCAGAGGGAACTTTCTTTTTTTTTCTTTCTTTTTTTTTTTTTAAAGATTTTATTTATTTATTTGACAGAGATCACAAGTAGGCAAAGGCAGGCAGAGAGAAAGAGGGGGAAGCAGGCTCCCTGCTGAGCAGAGAGCCTGACACGGAGCTCGATCCCAGGACCCTGGGATCATGACCTGAGCCGAAGGCAGAGGCTTTAATCCACTGAGCCACCCAGGCACCCCCAGAGGGAACTTTCTTAAAAGCAAACCAGAACATGCTCATCTTCATCTTAGGAACCTATAAATGGCCCCTGTTGCTGGCGGGATCGAGAACAATCTCTGTGGGGGAGAGTCTCTCATAAAGCTGGACCCTGCCTACTTCCCTTGTTTCCTGGGCGCCAGTGTCTACATCATATCTTCTCATAACCTCTCACCGTCTTGTTGATGTGTCTATTCTTCCTGAACAACTTCTTTTCAGCCTTTCTTTTCCTCTTCCTTCCATGTACCAAGACTCACCTTAAAGGTCACCTCCTCGGGGAAGCCTCCTCTGCTAGGCTGAGGGCAGAGTTGAAGAGTTCTTTTCTGGGTTCCAAAAATATGGCACTTACCGTGCTGTATCATAACACTCTTAGACATTTGTCTATTCCACTTGTCAGTGAGTCCTTCAGAGTCAAAGTCTGTGTTCTGGCTCGTCTTTCAAACTCAGTGCCTGGGGCATATTCGGCACTTAAATGTTTTCTGAAAAAGGAAAGAAGAAAGAGAAGGACTCTTTAGAACAGACTAGCACGAGACGCAATATGACTCTACTAACTTAAAACCATGCAATTTTAAAGAGATGTGGAAGGGTAAAGGGCCTCAAAAATGAAATGAATCTATAAACTTATAGAAGAGATCATTCAAGAATAGAGAACAGTCTGTGGCTGAAGAAAAAAAACAGGGGTTGTAGGAAGTCTTACCTCAGAGGTCATGAAACCGATTGAATTTGGCCTTGGGTATAGTTTCTTTGGCCCCACGTCATTGTTGTATTTTCTTTCCTTTCTTTTTTTTTTTTTTTTATTAACACATAATGCATTATTTGCTTCAGGGGTATGGGTCTGTGTATCATCAGTCATACAGAATTCACAGTACTTACCATAGCACATACCCTCCCCAATGCCCATCACCCAGCCACCCTATCCCTATCTCCCTACCCCCTAACAACCTTCAGTTTCTTTCCTGAGATTAAGAGTTTCTTATGGATTGTCTCCCTCCCAATCCTATCTTGTTTCATTTTTCCTCCCCCACCCCCCACAATCGCTTACCCTGCCTCTCAAATTCCTCCTATCAGAGAGATCATATAATAATTGTCTTTCTCTGATTGACTTATTTTGCTCAGCATAATACCCTCTAGTTCCATCCATGTCGTTGCAAATGGCAAGAATTCGTTTCTTTTAATGGCTGCATAGTATTCCATTGTATATATATATACCACATCTTCTTTATCCATACATCTGTTGATGGACATCTAGGTACTTTTCATACTTTGGCTATTGTGGACATTGCTGTTATAAACATTGGGATGCACTTGCCCTTCAGATCCCTACATTTGTATCCTTAGGGTAAATACCCAGTAGTGCAATTGCTGGGTCATAGGGTAGCTCTATTTTCAACTTCTTGAGGAACCTCCATGCTGTTTTCCAGAGTGGCTGGACCAGCTTGCCTTCCCACCAACAGTGTAGGAGGGTTCCCCTTTCTCCGCATCCTCGCCAACATCTGTCGTTTCCTGACGTGTTAATTTTAGTCATTCTGACTGGTGTGAGGTGGTATCTCATTATGGTTTTGATTTGTATTTCCCTGATGCCGAGTGATAGGGAACACTTTTTCATGTGTCTGTTGGCCATCTGGATGTCTTCTTTGCAGAAATGTCTGTTCATGTCTTCTGCTCATTTCTTGATTGGATTATTTGTTCTTTGGGTGTTGAGTTTGATAAATTCTTTACAGATTTTAGATACTAATCCTTTATCTGATATGTCATTTGCGAATATCTTCTCCCATTCAGTCAATTGTCTTTGGTTTTGTTGACATTTCCTTCACTGTGGAAAAGCTTTTGATCTTGAGGAAGTCCCAATAGTTCATTTTTCCCTTGCTTCCCTTGCCTTTGGCGATGTTTCTAGGAAGAAGTTGCTGCCGCTGAGGTTGAAGAGGTTGCTGCCTGTGTTTTCCTCAAGGATTTTGATGGATTCCTGTCTCACACTGAGGTCTTTAATTCATTTTGATTCTATTTTTGTGTGTGGTGTGAGGAAATGGTCCAGTTTCATTCTTCTGCATGTGGCTGTCCGATTTTCCCAACACCATTTTTTGAAGAGAATGTCTTTTTTCCATTGGACATTCTTTCCTGAATTGTTGAAGATTAGTTGACCATAGAGTTGAGGGTCTATTTCTGGGCTCTCTATTCTGTTCCATTGATATATGTGTCTGTTTTGTGCCAGTACCATACCGTCTTGATGATGACAGCTTTGTAGCAGAGCTTGAAGTCTGGAATTGTGATGCCGCCAACTTTGGTTTTCTTTTTCAACATTCCTTTGGCTATTCGAGGTCTTTTCTGGTTCCATATAACTTTTAGGGTTATTTGTTCCATTTCTTTGAAAAAGATTGGTGGTTTTTTGATAGGGATTGCATTAAATGTGTAGATTGCTTTAGGTAGCATAAATATTTTCACAATATTTGTTCTTCCAATCTATCAGCATGGAACATTTTTCCATTTCTTTGTGTCTTCCTCAATTTCTTTCATGAGTACTTTTTAGTTTTCTGAGTATAGATTCTTTGCCTCTTTGGTTAGGTTTATTCCTAGGTATCTTATGGTTTTGGGTGCAATTGTAAATGGGATTGACTCCTTAATTTCTCTTTCTTCTGTCTTGTTGTTGGTGTAAAGATATGCAACTGATTTCTGTGCATTGACTTTATATCCTGGCACTTTACTGAATTCCTGTACAAGTTCTAGCAGTTTTGGAGTGGAGCCTTTTGGGTTTTCCACATATAGTATCATACCATCTGCAAAGAGTGATAGTTTGACCTCTTCTTTGCCAATTTGGATGCCTTTAATTTCTTTGTGTTGTCTGATGGCTGAGGCTAAGACTTCTAGTACTATGTTGAATAGCACAGTGGTGATAATGTACATCCCTGCCGTGTTCCTGACCTTAGCAGAAAAGCTTTCAGTTTTTCTCCATTGAGAATGATATTTGCAGTGGGTTTTTCATAGATGGCTTTGATGCTGTTGAGGTATGTACCCTCTGTCCCTACACTTTGAAGAGTTTTAATCAAGAAAGGATGCTGTACTTTAAAAAATGCTTTTCCAGGATCTATTGAGAGTATCATATGGTTCTTGTTCTTTCTTTTATTAATGTCTTGTATCACATTGATAGATTTGTGGATGTTGAACCAACCTTGCAGCCCAGGAATAAATCCCACTTGGTCGTGGTGAATAATCCTTTTAATGTACTGTTGACCTTGGCTAGTATTTTGGTGAGAATTTTGCACCCATGTTCATCAAGGATATTGGTCTGTAATTCTCCTTTTTGATGGGGTCTTTGTCTGGTCCTTCCTCTTCTCTTATTATGGTCTTTGGTTTAAAATCTAATTTTTCTGATATAAGAATTGCCACCCCAGCTTTCTTTTGACGTCCATTAGCATGGTAAATATTTTTCCACAACCCCACTTTAAATCTGGAGGTGTCTTTGGGTCTAAAATGAGTTTCCTGCAGACAGCATATTGATAGGTCTTGGTTTTTTATCCATTCTGATACTGTGTCTTCTGATTGGGGTGCTTAGCCCATTTAGCTTCAGGTTTACTACTGAAAGATATGAATTTAGTGCCATTTTATTGCCAGTAAGGTGACTATTAATGTATATTGTCTCTGTTCCTTACTGGTCTGTTATGTTTAGACTCTCTCTTTGCTTAGTGGACCCCTTTCATTATTTCCTGTCGGGGTGATTTGGTGTTTAAAAATTATTTTAGTTTTTGTTTGTCCCGGAAGCTTTTTATCTCTCCTATTTTCAATGACAGCCTAGCTGGATATAGTTTTCTTGGTTCATATTTTACTCATTTAGTGCTCTGAATATATCATGCCAGTCCTTTCTGGCCTGCCAGGTCTCTCTGGATAGGTCTGCTGCCAATCTAATATTTCTACCATTGTATGTTATTGACCTCTCATCCCAGGCTGCTTTCAGGGTTTTCTCTTTGTTTCTGAGACTTGTAAGTTTTACTGTTAGATGACGGAGTGTGGACCTATTTTTATTGACTTTGAGGGGGATTCTCTGTGCCTCCTGGATTTTGATGTTTGTTCTCTTCGTTAAATTAGGGAAATTTTCTGTTATAATTTGCTTCAATATACCTTCTGCCCCTTTCTCTTTTTCTGGGATCCCAATTATTGTAATATTGTTTTGTCTTATGGTATCACTCATCTCTTGAATTCTCCTCTCGTGGTCCAGTAGTTGTTTGTCTCTTTTTTTCTCAGCCTCTTTATTCTCCATAATTTGGTCTTTTATATCACGAATTCTCTCTTCTGCCTCATTTATCCTAGCAGTAAGAGCCTCAATTTTTACTGGACCTCATTAATACCTTTTTTGATTTCATCTTTAGATTTTAGTTCTTTTATTTCTCCAGGAAGGACTTTTATTTCTCCAGAAAGGCATCTCTAGTATCTTCTATGCTTTTTGAGCCCAGCCAGCACCTTAATAATCATCTTTTGAACTCTAGTTCTGACATATTACTAATGTCCATATTGATTAGATCCCTAGGTGTTGGTACTACATCTTGTTTTATTTTGTATTTTTTTTTTTGAGGTGAGTTTTTCTGTTGTATCCTTTTATCCAGATAAGAATAGATGAATGAGAGGGTGCCTGGGTAGGTCAGTGGGTTAAGTCTCTGCCTTCAGCTCAGGTCATGATATCAGGGTCCTGGAATTAACTCCCGCATCAGGGTCTCTGCTCAGTGGGGAGCCTGCTTCCTTCTCTCTCTCTACCTGCCTCTCTGCCTACTTGTGATCTCTCAAATAAATAAATCTGTCAAATAAATAAATAATGAATAATAAATATATAAATAATATAAATATGATTATAATATAAATATAAATAATATAATAATATAATATATTTATTATATATAATAATATAAATATAATATAAATAGATAAATAATAAATAAATTAATAAAATTAATAATAAATAAATAAATAAAATCTTTTAAAAAAAAGATGAATGAGAGAACCAAATACTAAGAGGGTAGCAACGACCTCAGAAGAATATACACTAACCAAATCAGAAGAGACCTGAAACTGGGGGTAGAAAATGGGGGGGAGGAGAAAAAAAATATATATATATACACATGTATTAGACTGGTGAATAGAACAGAGCCACAGACTTGATTTGGGGTATATTTTGGTCTGTTGGAGGAACTGCCTCCCAAAATTTTAAAGAAAGAAAAACTTATATATATACACACACACACACACACACACACACACACACAAATAAGGGTAAACACAATGAAGGGATGGTATATGACTGTAAAGTTATAAATTTAAAAAGATTCTAAAAAAGGAATTGATAATATAAGAAGTTGGTTGAGGGGCGTGTGGGTGGCTCAGTGGGTTAAAGCCTCTGCCTTCGGCTCGGGTCATGATCCCAGGGTCCTGGGATCGAGCCCCGCATCGGGCTTTCTGCTCCGTGGAGAGCCTGCTTCCTCTTCCCTGCCTACTTGTGATCTCTGTCTGCCAAATAAATAAATAAAATCTTAAAAAAAAAAAAAAAAGAAGTTGGTTGAAAAAAGAACAAAAAAAAAAGAAAAGTGATCAGGCTGGAGACTAGGACAACGCCATTCACTAGATTTAGGGTATATCTTGATCTATTAGAAGAAACTGTATCCCAAATTTTAAAGAATGAAAAACCTGTATGTACACAAAAAATAAGGTCGAGTACAATGAAGGGATAGAATATGACTATAACAATGAAAATTTAAGAAGAGTTTTTAAAAAGGTATTGATAACATAAAATATTTTAAAAAACACTAAAATAGGAAAGAGGAAAAAATTTAAAAAATAGAATAAAAAAATAAAATTAAAAAAATTTAACTTTGAATGTCTAAAGAATCATGGGGAAAAAGCCATGAAATCCTGTAGCTCTGATGTTTTGCAGTTCTTATTAATCAGGGAACTTGATCTTGGCTGGATGTTCTTGTTGATCTTCTGGGGGAGGTACCTGTTGTACTGATTCTCAAATGTCTTTGCTGGAGGCACAATTGCACTGCTTTTGCTGGGGGCCAGGTTAAGTGGCCTCGTTCAGAGAGTGAATCTGCTTGGGTTCGCTGTCGGGAGCTTTTGTTCCCTGAACGCTTTCCATAGAGCTTTGGAGGATGGGAATGAGGATGGCAGCCTCCCAGTCTCCAGCCCTGTTTGAGCCGAGAGGTCAGGTCCCCACACCTCGATATGCCCTCAGAGAAAAGCAGTCAATCCCTCCCGTCTCCCTGGTCTCTGGCTGCACTCCATGCTCACCCAGCCTGTGACCAAGCATTTCTATCTCTGGCGCATGGCCCCTGCAGTGTGCTCCCGCACTGCTCCTCCTGGAGGAGGAAGGACGGGTCTCCCCAGATCTGCGAGCAAGCAGTGGCCCAACTGTGCCTTGGATCATGGTTTAAGGTAACCCTGAGCTGAGAGCTCACTCCTTGGCTCTGTCTCTGCCACTGGCTACCTTGCTCCGATACCTGGAGCTCTGCCACATTCAGATACCCCTGGTCTTTCTGTGACCCTGTGGCGCAGGTCCTAAGACCACACTGTCCCCATGAGGGCTCCACCCGCTGCTTAGCCTCTGGAGCGACGTCCCTCAGTGGAGCCAACTTCTAAAATTTTGATTTTGGGGGCACCTGGGTGGCTCAGTGGGTTAAAGCCTCTGCCTTCGGCTCGGGTCATGATCCCAGCGTCCTGGGATCGATCGAGCCCCACATCGGGCTCTCTGCCTGGTGGGGAGCCTGCTTCCTCCTCTCTCTCTGCCTGCCTCTCTGCCTACTTGTGATCTCTGTCTGTCAAATAAATAAATAAAATCTTTAAAAAAAAAATTCTGATTTTGTGCTCTGGCACTCTACCGCTTGCCAGGAGCCAGCCCCTCCTCCCGTGGTCTATCTTCCCATATGTCACCTAGGATTCACTTCTCTGTATATCCTACCTTCCAGAAAGTGGTCACTTTTCTGTTCCTAGAATTGCTGCTCTTCTCTTTGATCTCCTGTTGAGTTTGTAGCTGTTAAGAATAGTTTGATAACTATTTAACTGAACTCCTGGGACCCGATGGTATTTAAGTCTTTTACTCCACCATCTTGCTCTAGTTCTCACTGTATTTTCTAAAAAAGTCAATAATCATTGTGAAAAATTATTAATTGTGAAGGAGACTTTATAATAACATAATGAGTAAAAAGAAGCAATATCATAAAAATTTTGATTTCTGCCTTCCCTTGGCAGGAATGGCTACGTGAGAAGCCAAGAGTTGACCGAGCCAAGTAGGCTAGATTGCCATAGATATTAGAAGAGGTGGTCCATGGGAAGGCAAGGATCAGACATCCCAATATGGCAGTCCAGGGTTTATGGGGCCAAGAAGACACCATCTGCATGTGGGGGTGTGGGTCTCATTGCCTTGACTGCCTGGGTAGGGTGGTTGGACATGCACTTTATTGGGACCAGGGACAGCAGGGGGCTGTGGCTCCAGGAACACTCCTCCCCCCCAACAAGCTGGAGTCGCTCCAGAGTGGTGGAATATGCCCATCTTTTCCAGCACTCTTGTTCCTCTAGAACAGCCTCTGGGACTGTGTCATGAATGACCCTGTGAAGGGCCGATAGAATCCTGGTCACTAAGTGGGAACTGTGCTCCGAGATGGCAAACATGTTTGCTAAAGTGTCCCATGCACAGTGTTTTATGAATTAAAGAGAAAAGCAATAAAGGCACTTTAGTCTCCGTTCCCTGAGAAAAGCCAAACAGTAACAAAACCTGGAATTGATTTTTCTTTTTCTTCCTTCCTTTCTTTCTTTCTTTTTTTTTTTTTTTTTTTTTTTTTTTTTTTTGCTAGTTCAATACTTAATGTTACATGTTAAGAAACAGGATTTATAATTCACTAGTCCTTCACTTACAGGGAATTAAGCAATAAAAATCCATTCTCCTCTCCAATGCCAAGAGCCAAGGCTATCCACTAATAAGTGAGTGAACCAACTGAGTGATTTAGTCACACATTGATTTCTTGTTTTTCCAAACACCTATTTCTTTGCTATATGTGGGGACTCCTTAATAGACTCCAAGAGCTCTTTCTTCTTTATTTCTGTAATCCTTCGTCCTCTTTTTCCCTTCTCCCCAAGCTGGATGCTCAGAAGACTGTTGGCATCTGTGTTAAGAAAACTTAGAAACACGAAAAATGGTGCTGGAGGGATGCCTGGGTGGCTCAGTGGGTTAAGCCTCTGCCTTCGGTTCAGGTTGTGATCTCAGGGTCCTGGGATCGAGCCCCACATTGGGATCTCTGCTCAACAGGGAGCCTTCTTCCTCCTCTCTCTCTGCCTGCCTCTCTGCCTACTTGTGATCTCTGTCAAATAAATAAATAAAATCTTTTAAAAAATTAAAAAATGATGCTGGAGAGCTCATTTCAGAGTAGAGTTTATAAACATCAATCAAACCTGTACTCTGTATTCAAGAGTCTGTTTTGTTAGTTTGTTTTTTCTTTTGTTTGCTTTCACATATAGTTGAAATCATATGGTACTTGTCTTTCTCAGTCTGATTTATTGATTGATTGATTGATTGATTTCACTTAGCATTAATACCTGCTAGGTCCATCCATGTTGTAGCAAATGGCAAGATTTCAGGGTTGGATGGGGGGAACGGTTGAGAGAGCTGAAGGGGATTAAGAGGTACCAACTTCCAGTTACAAAACAAATATGTCACAGAGATGAAAAGTACAGCATAGGGAATATAATCAATAATGCTGTAATAAGGTTGTGTGGTGACAGATGATGACGACACTTACCGTGGTGAGCCCTGAGTAATGTACAGAATGTTGAATCACTATGCTGTACACCTGAATAATCTAACATTGTATGACAACTCTCCTTCAATAATGCATTTTAAAAAGTTGAACATGTAGATGCAAAAGGGAGCTTCCTTTGGATTTTACAACACCCTTGTGAAATATACACACTTATTTCATGATAATAATGTGGCCCATATTTATAGGTGAGGGAAATGGGTCACATGGAGGTTGTCATCACCCTGATATTGAGCCAAATGCTCTGGCTCAAGTTCACCTTCAGACTGCGCTTCCATGATATTTATACATGTCAGTGCTATCCTGTAGAAAGAGTTCCTGCCTTTGCTTGATTCCCATCCATCACTTCTTACGTATTAAGAAACCAGAATTTGGGGACGCCTGGGTGGCTTAGTGGGTTAAACCTCTGCCTTCAGCTCGGGTCATGGTCTCAGGGTCCTGGGATTGAGCCCCGCATCGGGCTCTCTGCTTGGCGGCGAGCCTGCTTCCTCCCTCTTTCTCTGTCTGCCTCTCTGCCTGCTTGTAAAAAAAAAAAGAAAGAAACCAGAATTTGGTAGGTGCTCAATGATGAGTTGATGCATGAGTTTGTTCACGCCATTTCGCTTCCCTAGTGTGATCTCCCATTTGGCATATTGGATGGTGCCGACAAACATGGAGCCGATGTGGAGTGGGGAATGAGGACACTCTGCAGCCTTTGAGACCCCAGTTTATAAACTGCTGGTGTCTTCTAGAGCTCTGAAAAGGGCTTATGCATCCTCTAGGACCATACAGGAAAAGGCTTGTCTTATGCTCACCGCTTGATGGGAACAGATCAAGTAGTGTCATCGCATTCTACCCAATCCCTAGAAGCTCTTCTTCCATGAACCAGGATCAGGGACCGAAGTGGAAGGACAATTACGTCCAAAGTAAGTCCCATCACAAGGCTTGTAGGTAAGCCTCTCCATCCTCAAAGGACAGGAGAGAGGGAAGGACGCGTTTAAGAGACTTCAGAGTCTCCAAGAGCCCATCATGAAGGCCTCATTTGTCCAGATGATTGGTTTTTAGCTGTCGGTGGAGTTCTAGGTGTGCTGCAGAGGGGTCTCAGCTGGTCAGGAGAAGGAAGGACAGTGGAACATGAGCGCTTGGAATTTTCTGACCTATACAGGAAGCTGTGTTACATGCATTACTTCGATGATAAATTAAAACAAAACAGAAACAAGATACCAAGTACTACCACTATCAACCCCAAGCCTACCAATATCACCAACTCCCTTTTAAGAAGCATGTGTTGGATGTTGGGCTACGTATTGACAAACATTATGTCAGGCAGCCTCCCAGAGCCCTCCAGGGAAGTGCGATTTTACTTATACTATATTTTACTATAACGACTTTATGTCTGTGTTTTGCTGGGGAACAGCCCAAGTTCACACAGCCAGTAGGTACCAGAGTCAGGATCCGGCTCCCTGTCCCGGGACGCTAGCCAGTTTGGCACACGATTGCGACTCCGCAGACTCTGTCTGCTGCCTCCTGTTATTTCTGTCTTCTCTGCTCAGCAACTCCTTGCCCCATGAATGGACTTTGATGTGGAATTTCTGTTCCCTTAGATACTGGCCACTGTCGCATCAATGAGAGGAGACTTGCTATGCCCTGCCCTTCTGCGGCTGAAGCAAGGTATGGGGTTACAATTTTTCTCTTCTCCCATAGCAGAGAGAGTTGAGGCTGGAGAGTGACTGCCTGGAATATCATTTTTGGTCTGTACCCTTCACATGTACATTTGATTGGGTGACCTCTATTTGTGCTAAAGCCCTCGCCTCTTCCAGGAGGGAATGTAATTCCAACACACACCTATCTGGCACAGGGTATGATTCCTTAAATAGCTGATGGACGTGTGAATGAATGAATGAATGAGTGTATATACAGAGAACATATGGATAATGCTCATTGATTTTTCCTTAGAAAGCACCAACTTTAAACATTTAAGAAGAGTAGATTCAATGAAGTTTGAGGTAACTTACAAGAAAACATACGGAACATGTTGACAGAGTAATCTTCATAAACCTTTTTGTAGAAGACAAAAACAAAAAAAAGCTTGTGGGTGGTTGAATGATCGGCTTACTCTGAGGGGTGGAGTGAGCTAGTGCCAACAGCTCCTTATTTTGAGTATGCATGAGATTAAATCGCAGATTTTTAAGCACTGCTCCCAGAAATTCTGATTTGGAGTTAGACTCAAGATTTTTTAAAAATTTACCAATCTCATACATTCCACAGGTCACCTACTATTCTAAGTGCTTACACAAATTCATGCATTTAATCTTCATAACAACCGTAAAAGGCGAGTACTCCTGTATTACCTTCCTATCCTATGTTCAAGGTCACATGGACTGTAAATGGTGGCATCAGGATTGGACCCAGGCAGGAGACGTACCTTGACTCTGATGCATTATTGTAGGTTTTGTGGCCACTGTACTAGACCATGTCCTGAAAGGTCTTTCAACTCTGGTTTAAATCAGTCTGCAAGCAGAATTTTCCACAACGGAGTGAGTTAGGACTGGGCAAAGATGAATCCTCTCTTTGCATAGAAAGACTTGGTAGCCTCCACTACTATGGGAACACTGATCATCACTGTATCGTGTGACCAATGTCCATGGACACATTGCCTCCTTGGTGTGTCCTGAGGGCAGAGCCAGCTTTCAGTTCATGTTTAAATCCCTCCACCCTGTCACCTTCCCACACTTAAGACTGTGCCAGACATATAGCAGGTAGGCAATAACTGCTGAATAAATGAAAAATAAATGAATGCATTCATTTTTTATCACAATCGTGTGAAAGAGTTTGCCTGTTAAGTGTTAGCCATGTGCACTGCATGAAGGTCCGATTGCTGTTATAACAAATGACCACAGACTTGGTGGCTTGAAATAACATAAATGTATTATCTTATAAATTTGGAAGCCGGAAATCCAAAGTGGGTCTCACTGGGCTGAAGTCAAGGTGATGGCAGAGCTGCGTTCTGTCTGGAAGCCCTAGGAGAGAATCTGTGTCTTTGACTTTGCAGCTTCTGGAGGCTGTGAGTTCCTTGGCTGATGACTCTCTTCCAATTCCATCTGCCGGTCGCTCTATCAACTTCAACCTCTGCTTTCGCTGTCTCCCTCTTTTGCTTACAGTGACCCTTGGGATTACATTGGGCCCACCCAGATAATTCAGGACAATCTCCCCTCCCTGAATTCCTTAATTTAATCACATCTGCAAAGTATCTTTTTGCTGCGATTGGTAATATTTTCACAGGCCTGGGGACTAGGGTGGGAACCATTATTCTGTCTACTCTGGACACCTCGGGTTGGGTAGTTTGCCTCCCTCTTTGCCACATAATTAATCAATAACTCTTTCACTGAACATTAGTCTTTAGAATAAGGTAGAAATATGTACCTTTAAGGTAGAGCACATAAAGATACCAGACAAGAAATTATCTCCAGCTCTGAAAGAAAGATTGAAAACTTTCCATATGTTTCACAGTAGAGCATGACCACTTATAGCTGGGAGAATATAGGAGGGCTTCATGGAGGAGGTGGCCCTGGAGCTGGCATGTACAGATTGCTGGAGATTTGGAAATGGGAGGGCGTGGAGGTAGGAGGAGCAAGGCGGTGGACGAAGGAAAGCCTGGTAATAACAATAACTCATCCACCTTGATGTCACCGGATGCCAGACACTGTTAGTTACCCTACAGAGATAATTACCCTTATCTTCAAAACAACAACCCTAGGATATATACAGTATTATTTGCCCCCACATTATGTGTGAGGAAACTGAGGCACAGATGGCCTGACCAACTTACCCAAAGAAAGTGACAGAATGTCAGTGGAAACCCAGCTCCCCACCCATGAGAAAGTAGTTTGGTTTGAATGGAGAATGTAACGTATGCGTAAAGGGGAGTGGAGATAAGACTGAAAAAGGTAGGTAGGGACCAGATCATTTAAGGATTTGAGTTAGTTCTCCATTTAAAGAATTTGAGTTAGTTCAGGGGAAGGGAGGGAAGACTGAATGGGAAGAAACCAGAGAAGGAGACAAACCACGAGAGACTCTGGACTGCAGGAATCAGACTGAGGGTTCCAGAAAGGAGGAGGGTGGGGGGATGGGGTAACCCGGTGATGGGTATTAAGGAGGGCATGTGCGGTGATGAGCACTGCGTGTTATATGCAGCTAATGAATTGTTGAACACTGCATCAAAAACTTCTGATGTGCCATATGCTGGCTAACTGAACATAATAAAAAAATAAAAAAGATATAAGGACTTATATTTTTGAAAAGCTGGAATAGCTCTATTTTCTATAATTTCTCCTATGCCCTTCACTCTATGCAACCAAAACCCTAGGCAGACTGGCTAGGTACCTGACTAGATGAGGTCCTGGTTCTTCGTCACTTTCTTTATGACTCATATATTTCAGGTGTGGAGCGTAGGAAGCCAGTAACCTGGAGACCTCAGGGGCTCCAGGAAAAGAAACGCCCCACCAAAGGCCTTCTCTCTAGTCAAAGGACCACGGGAGGGTTAATCTAGCAAAACAGACAACTTTTAGATAGTAACTGCTTTACTTTAGCCAGACTCCACAGGAAACCAGTTTAATTAAAGAGAGGTGCCTGGGTGGCCCAGTTCCGTAAGCATCTGACTCTTGGTTTTGGTTTAGGGTTGTGAGATCACAGGGTTGTGAGATTGGGCCCCGCCTTGGGCTCCGTGCTCAGCATGGTGTCTGCTGAATCTTTCTCCCTCTCCCTCTGTCCCACCTGTTCATGCTCTCTCTCTAAAATTAATAAATATTGAAAAACTTATTTTCAATATTTATGAATATTTATGTTTATAAATTTTTATATTTTATATACTTTTTATATATTTATATATGCATATATATATAGAGAGAGAGCGAGCGCTCCAAGCCTGTCTCAGAGGATTCTAGAATATGATGAAGGAGTAGAGACTTTGTAGGTCCTGGAACCTGGAAGAAGGATAGGTCATGGCTTGAATAACCCTCAGGGTTGATTTAACCCTAGTATGAGGGACCTGTAATTAAGAGAGAGGGGGTTTAGAGGCTCCCAGGGGAGAGCCCTTCTTCTGAGAAATGATCCTGGGCTCTCCGAATTATGGGGCAGAGCAGCACAGACTGGATCGACAGGGCTGTGAGAATCTGTGTGGAGATCCAGGCACTTTCAAGGGGGAAAAAAAAAAAAGGTTTTGAATGCAGATACCCAGTTCATGGACCTCTTCCATTTCTAGTTGGGAAGAAGACGGCAGGTGTGCCCCTGATAGTGAATGACAGAACTCCTTGAATGGATGGCTTTGGTTGATTGAGGACAAAGGAGGAACAAGGGGAAATGACTGGTTTTCTCCAAGGGGGACCAGCCTGCCTTGCACTTCCTTCTGTCTGCAGTGGAAGCTGCGGATGACCCACCTGGCATTTGGAAACCTGGACCAGGCGCTTGTTAGCCCCGTCCCCCATTTAGCCCATCAGGCACATTCTTGCACCTATTCTCCACCTACTCCAGACAGTTCCTCCATCAACCTTCCCTGCAGTAGAAAGCTGGGAGACGTCAATGTTAGTTGTAATTCATGTCTTCAGTGTCCCCAGCTGGGCCTGTGGCCATGGCAATGCCCAGGTGGTGGAAGGCAAGACACACCAAGTGAATCAGTCTCACATTCTGCACTTCCCTGTGGGGAAGAATGCTGAGATGGTCCCTTGTGGCTCAGGTTCCAGGGATGTTCAGGACACAGCTAACCCAAGGACCAGTCCGAAGCTGGTGGATGACCACAACACATCTGGAATCAAGAACGGAGCTCAATTCCAGTTCTGTTCTTGATCAGTGCTGGATTCAAAAAGACATGTACTGACTGCCTGCTGGGCATAAGGCATGTTTTAGCCACAAGAAATACAGTGGTGAGCCAGGGAGGCAGGACCTCTGTCCTTCTGAACCTAACATTTTAACACAGGGAGATAGACAGCAGTAGTCAACATGTACATGATGAAAACAGCTCCAGATAATGATAAATGCTACGAAGGAAGTAGGTAGTTCATTTAATCAGCTCACACAACAGACTTTTATTGAGCACCTACTATGTGTCAGGTGCTTTTCTAGGTGCTGGAGCTACAAAGTGTGAAGAAAGCAGACCACATTCTCATAGACTCTACATTTTTAAAAAGATTTTATTCATTTATTTGACTGACAGAGATCACAAGTTGGCAGAGAGGCAGACAGAGAGAGAGGAGGAAGCAGGCTCCCCACCAAGCAGAGAGCCCGATGCGAGGCGCAATCCCAGGACCCCAGGACCATGACCCAAGCTGAAGGCAGAGGTTTTAACCCACTGAGCCACCCAGGCTTCCTGACTCTACATTCTTATGGGAAAAGACAGATCAGAAAAGATAAATATATAATATATATGTTGAGTGGTGATAAGAATCAATATCACGAAAAAAGCAGATGAGGTGAAAAGATGTGTGTGCGCGCACCTGTGTGAGAATGTGCTTTATTTTAGGCGGCGGGGGTGGGAGGAGTGGGCAGGGAAATTCTCTTTGATAAGGCGACGGGCATCAGAGCAGTGGCTTGATAACTATACTCCTCAGATGCATTTCTGCTGAAAAGATAGGACATGGGATTTAGCTTTGGGGTGTAGTGAGGGTTAAAGAAGGTGCAAAATCTGAAGGTCAGGTGCCTGGAACATAGAAAACATTGAGGAAGTGAAGGCTGTCATGATGGTTATGGTGGTGGTTGTTACCGCTATGATTATAGGTGGTCAGTGATTGTGATGATGGTCTGTGAAAACGGAGTCTGAATTCGTGAGAGTCCCAAGGGAACGTTTCTGCAGGAAGAGAAGGTAGAAAATTGTGTGTGCGTGTGTGTGTGTGTGTGTGTATTTTCTTTTACAGTCATGGGAGCATCTGCTGGAAGCTGAAATCTTAATTAACTCAGACAGGGCGGGTATCCTCATTTCTAGGCTTTTCAACTTGAAATTGATGTTCTTGGAGCCAGCAGGGCTGCTGGCTGCATGCCTTAGGATGGCGGAATGGAGGGGCCAGAGCCTCCTGCAGGTGTGGGGTGCTCCAGCTGCAGGACAGGGCAGGCATCCTGTGTGTAGCTTGAGGATATCCTGGCTCTCAGGTCCTCCCCCAATGGATGGGATGACGAGGCTGCCTTCACCTTGCTCAACCACTTGGCTCATTCTCCACAACCTGGATCAGCTCAACTTATTTTATAATTGGCTCAGCAACTGAGAGAGACCGCGAGCGGTGAAGAGAATGCAGACATATGTAATTAAGACTCACGATGAAAAAATTAATCCAGGCCATGGGGAGAGATTTCTAGCACAATCCTGGCCCTCGGTGATCCCCACTTGGAACACCTTGGTTTTACAGCTAGGAAAACAGCCCTGTGTATTGCCTTGGCCAAGACCACACAGAGAGTCTGTGATGAACTACAGGTCCACAATCAGGTCCATGTTTTTCAAACCGAGGCCCAGAGAAATCTCAGGGAAGACAGTTGTATCAGTCTGTGTCTCAGCAGGAAAATCAAAATGACTTTAAGTGTTTAAGATAGAAGGAATGTCAAGGAGGGTATTATCTACCCAGGTGGAGAGATGATGAGCTGACCCAGAGAGTAAGACACAGCACGAAGTTGCTGCCAACCTCCCAGACCTGAGAGGCAGAAGGAGATGGCCTGACCCAAGCTCAGGGGCATACGGCAGAAGCTAGAACAATGACAGATCCATGTGGGAAGACCTGAAGCCATGGAGGGTCCCCGACCCCTGTTCTAGAAGTATTCTGTGTGGGGGTAGAAGGGGGAGGATACTCTGCGTCTCTCTTCCCCTTGCTCTGTGATGGCGCATGGCCAGACCTGATTCCACCAACCCAAGAGAAAATCTTAGAAGCTTATTAGATGCAGAGAAGACCCATGACTACAGGGCAGAGCAGAGAAAGGGTGAGAAACCGATCTAAGGAGAAACCAGCCCAGAACCAACAACATGACCTTTTATTGATCATAAGCTGTGTGTTAACAAGGCAGAAAGGGAACGCCTGGGTGGCTCAGTTGGTTAAGCGGCTGCCTTCAGCTCAGGTCATGATCCCAGCGTCCTGGGATCGAGTCCCACATCGGGCTCCTTGCTCAGCAGGGATCCTGCTTCTCCCTCTGCCTCTGCCTGCCACTCTGTCTGCCTGTGCTCGCTCTCTCGCTCTCTCTCTCTCTGACAAATAAATAAAATCTTAAAAACAAACAAACAAACAAGGCAGAAAGGACGAGTTGGCACCAAGACCAAAGACAGAGTTCACCCTAGCTCTCTACAGAAACCACCGGCAGCCCACTTTTCAGGAGCAACACTGAAGCTAAGTGAAGCTAAGTGACTTGCCCACAGGTGACCCTCTCGGGGAGCCAGGCCAGTATTTGACCTAAGGTCAATTTGGATTGCGAAATTGATGGCTTTAAGCCCTTATAGCAAGAGAAGAAAGTAACGGGCATTCTTCCAACAGGGCTAATGATATATGTTGGTAAACGCTCATTTTTCATAAAATAAATATTAATACATTTATAGAGGAGAATGAAACTCTAAGGTTTGTTTTTCATTTTTTATTAAGGTATTATTTACATGCATTAAATTCAACCTTTTTAGTGCATGGTTCTGGGACTTTTGTAGACACCAACCCTTCCAGGACACCATCCCTCCCCCAAATTCCTCTGTGTCCCTTTAGAATCAGCCCCTCTCCCCCCAGGCCCCAGCCCCTGGGGACCACTGATCTATCTTCTGTCTCTGTGGTTTTGCCACTTCCAGAATATCAGATAAACGGAATCATTTAAGGCTGGGTGTGTTCAAATACATCCATAGATTTAAGAAATACATGAACAGGAGCCTTTGGAGGTATCTGTTGGAGACTTGGGAAGTATTGGGGCACTTCTTCCTGTCTTTAGAAGTATTTTGTTAAATAAGTTCATATGAGTGAAGGACTTAGAAGGATGCCAGACATAAAGCCATTATATTGCTATTACTATAATCTTTATTACTATTACTCTTAGTATCATGACTACCATTGCTGCTGTCATTCTTGTTCTTGATGATTAAATAATTTGGGCACCATCGAGCCCTGTGGGAAATGGCAGTGAGGGTGTGATATTGTAATGTATAGTAAGAAATACATGTTTGGTCTTTGATTTCTTCCTCAGACCATCTAAAATCCTTGGAATTTCTTCAGTGGTAAGAGCAATAAAGGTGTCTTTTGATATTCATAATAAACCTCTCTCAGTGACACCAGACTCTATGTTAATGAGGTGACTCTGGGCTAGCACTTAGGGCTGGAGGCCGGTTGCCAGGGAAACCAAGCAAAGAATAGAGGGTTGGAAGTTTCAGCCCTGCCTGACCTGTGGGGAAGGGAGAGGGGCTGCAAATTGAGTTCAGTCATCTAGGGCCAATGATTTAATCCATCAGGCTTGTGCAGTGAAGCATCCAGAAAAACCTCCAAACCCCCAAATCCCAAAAGACTGTGGTTAGGGGAGTTTCTGGGTTGGTGAACACATAGCAAGTTTCTGGAAAAGCATGGAAGTTCTAAACCCCTTTCCCCATGCCTCATACTATGCATCTCTTCCATCTGGCTGTTCCTGAGTTATCTCCTTTTTAAAATAAACTAGTAATCAGTTTTCCTGAGTTCTAGGAGAGCTTCTAGCAAATTAATCAAAGCCGGGGAGGGGATGGTGGGAATGTCTGATATATAGCTGGTCAGTCAGAAGCACAGGTGACAAGCTGGACTCGAGATCAACATCTGAGGTGAGGGGCATTCTTGTAGGGCTGAGCCCCTAACCTATGGGAACTCGTGCTGTTTCCAGGTAGGGAGTGAACGAAGGGAGTTAAATTACAGGACACTGAGCCAGTTTTCTCTGAGAACAGGAGAACTGCCTAATGTGGACAAACTACCCCATGTTCAGAGTACAGAAGTGCCCAGAGTATTTATGTAGTAGTGTAAACCCAAACACTAGAGTTTTCCCTTTACAGCAGGAAAGTGTGCTGACCACAGGATGGGGTCTAGAATCTTGTATCAGGACTCAGGCCATTTTAGGAAAACCACCTCCTGCCTATGACCCTTTCTTCTCTTGTTTACTCTTCTGGATCTCCATTATTGTCTTTCTGCCCAGCATCCTTGCCCGCTTCCAGTGCCCGGTTTCACTCTGTACAACCATTGCCCACGTGTTTCTGAAGGATGGCCCCGCCCCTGCCGCAGCGTCAGGCATAGAGCCCAGCCCTGGCCAATCAGAGCACTGCATTCCTTTGCCCGCAGTGATTGGTTCAGGCCTGGACACCTGACTCAGGCCAGGCCAATGAGGATCCTTCCAGGAATTCTACTGCAGGAGAGTTTATTCTGCTGGTTTCCTTAAACTGCTGGGTTATACGCCAGGAGTTTGTGGCACTGCCTTTACCATTGTGAGGGAAGACCCCCTCTGTGAATAAAATCAGTGCAAGGAAGTGAGGGGGTGGGGATTTTTTCTACAGCTCCTGGTCCAAGTGAAGCCTCAGGACTGTGTGTGTTCCAAGTGCATCAACCAATACACCCTTTTGTTTGGTTTTCTTTTGCCTAAACCAGTTTGAATGAGAGTTCTGTCACTAGCAACCAGAATAATCCTGATTTACTGATCTCTGAGTTGTGGATAATAATCCCTAATTGTTAAGATCAAGTGGGCTAGAATCTCTGTACCTACTGATTTGCAAGTCTCTAACATTTTACAAACCCTAATAAATGGAAACTATTGGAAATAGTGCCAAAAAACTCGTGGGAGTACTAAGGACAGGGACTGAAAGTGTCTGAGCTATGCTTAAGTCACTAATCAAATGAGGAGCTGAGGTCACACCTCGGCCTCCACGGACCTGAGACGATGCTATTAGGATTTTGTAAGCGTGTTCAGTATAAATAGATTTCTGCATCCTTCCCACACACCGGGAGCATTCAGAAATCCTTCATGCAACAGGAGACTGTTGGGGTAGCATGAAGCATGTTTGACTCTATAGCTAATGGTACCATAGCCAGAGATGCGAGTTGCAGTCTAGCTTTAAGTGGTTTCCCTTGTTCTTAGAATCTCAGCTTTCTCTGCTGTGGCAGAACTTGGCAATAACTCTTCTGCCCTACTTCAAGATTATCCTTTGATTAAGAGAGAAAAGTGGTGTGAGAGGGCTTTGCAATGAGTAAAACATCATACCTGGGGTTAATTATATCTGTTGGTAAATACATGAAAATGGTTCTCCAGTAGAATTAATATTAACATATTTTAGAGGAGAGTGATCAGGCTCTATGGCTTATTTTTTTTATTAAGGTATAATTTACATATATTAAATTCAGCCTTAATATGTGAGTCATTTTCACATGTTTATCCTTTAAGAGGTTTCTCATCTTTGGAATGAATATACATGTCCTGATTGTAAAGATTATGTCCTTTAAAAATTAAAAGTTGTTTTTTTTTTTTTGGTAACACCCTGTGGCAGATTAAAAAAAAAAAAAAAAAGCTGGCCTTCCTTCCCTTCCCAAAGGACTGTGCCCAGTTAAGAACAGTGTAATAATGCAGGAATTGTAATCCATCCCTTCTCAAGGCATTGACTTGGCACTAATGAGTCATCTTGAAGGGGTGGGTGTGCCTCCCTAGAAAACTAGAAGGATCCAGAGTCTTGAACCCACTTGAGACCTTGAGCTTGGTGCCTAAACCTCCCCAGGTTGATTGCTTTTAATGAGTTTTTCCAGCTCAAACAAATGTAGCCAGGAATTTAGAAAAGACAGTCTGGGTCCAAGCACATCCAATCATCCCGGGGATCATCACTCATTATTAACATCGAGATGACTGGAGATAGGAATGTGGACAGTGGATCAGAGCTTGGGCTCCTCAACCAAACTTGTGGCAGAACTCCAGCTCTCCCGCTCAGTAGCAGTGTGCCTTTAGGCCAATTATTTAACTGCTCTGAGCCTATTACCTCATCTAAAATAGGGATAATAACAGCCACCACAATAATAAAAAGGACAACACATGTCTCCTTGGGTGATAGTGAAGATTAAATTGTCTAAAGCGTGAAAACCACGTAGCATCATGCAAGGGGTGTAAGGGCTCAAGAAATGTTAATTCTTCCTCTATTTATTACATGCTAGGATCCCACTGTGTACCAGGTTCCATGGTAGGAGGGTGGAGAGATGATGAGACACAAAATGCAAGATAGTCCTGTCCTCATCAGGTTCACAGCCTCCAGGGGAGGAGTGTCCGTCATGGAGCAGGAGGTGCATAGAGTACTACGCAGATGTCTAGGTGTGCAATGAAGGAAATGGACAGAGAGATGGGATCAAAGATCACTTGGAACATGGATGATCAGAGCCAGTCTTTAGCTGAGAGCAGAGTCCTAAGAAGGAGGCAACCTGGGAGATGTGGAAAAAGAGGGATTTAGATAGAGGGAAGAACAAATGCAAAGACCCCGAAGAACAGGGGAGCTCAGCATTCTCAAAGGAAAACCATGGGAACCACCCTTCAGAAAGTTTAGTAAGAGAAGGGTGGATGAGCAGGGGGTGCCAAGAAGGAGACAGTAGAATTTGTGAGAACATGGATGGGCCTTGGAAGACACTATGTTGAGGGAAATAAGCCAGATGCAAAAGGACAAATCCTACATGATCTCACTTATATAAAAAAGCTAGAAGAGTCAAACTCATAGAAGCACGAGCAGACTGGTAGTTCTCAGAGGCTGGAGTGGGTGCAGAATGGGGAGGTGATGGTCAAATGTGTCCAAGTTTCAGTTAAGTCAGGTAAATAAATTCTGGAGATCCACCATATGCCGTTCTACTTAGGGTGAACAATAGTGCATTGTATACTTAAAATTTAACAGGAGAGTGTGTTAAGCATTCTCATCCACATGCACACACACAGTAACAACAATAACAAAAAATAATAATGATAAAGGGGGTGAGAGGGAGTTTGGGAGGAGGTGGATATGATTATCGCAGATAGTGATGATGGTGTCACAAGCATGCGGTTATGCCCAAACTCCTTGTGTTCATTAAATACGTATGATGTTTCACATGTCAATGTCACACCTCAATGCAGTGGTGAAAATAGCAAAAACAGAGATAGGCAGGGGACTGTTCGTGGAGGCTCGGGCAAAAATCTAAGAATAAAGACTAAGTCAAATGGGAATCTGTTTTGTTTTTTTAATTAACATATAATGTATTATTAGCCCCAGGGGTACAGGTCTGTGAACCGTCAGAGTTAAATACTTCACAGCACTCACCATAGCACATACCCTCCCCAATCTCCATAACCCAACCACCCTCTTCCTACCCCCTTCCCTCCAGCAACCCTCTGTTTTGTGATATTAAGAGTCTCTTATGGTTTATCTCCCTCCCAATCCCATTTTGTTTCATTTTTTCCTTCCCTACCCCCCGGATCCTCCCCCCACTTTGCCTCTCAAATTCCTCATTGCAGGGAGATCATATGATAATTGTCTTTCTCTGATTGACTTATTTCGCTCAGCATAATACCCTCTAGTTCCATCCACATCGTTGCAAATGGCAAGATTTCATTTCTTTTGATGGCTGCATAGTATTCCATCGTGTATATATACCCCATCTTCTTTATCCATTCATCTGTTGATGGACATCTAGGTTCTTTCCATAGTTTGGCTATTGTAGACATTGCTGCTATAAACATTCGGGTGCATGTGCCCCTTCAGATCACTACCATTGTATCTTTAGGGTAAATACCCAGTAGTGTGATTGCTGGGTCATAGGGTAGCTCTATTTTCAACTTCTTGAGGAAACTCCATGCTGTTTTCCAGAGTGGCTGGACCAGCTTGCCTTCCCACCAACAGTGTAGGAGGGTTCCCCTTTCTCTGCATCCTCGCCAACATCTGTCATTTCCTGACTTGTTAATTTTAGCCATTCTGACTGGTGTGAGGTGGTATCTCATTATGGTTTTGATTTGTATTTCCCTGATGCCGAGTGATATGGAGCACTTTTTCATGTGTCTTGTTGGCCATTTGGATGTCTTCTTTACAGAAATGTCTGTTCATGTCCTCTGTCCATTTCTTGATTGGATTATTTATTCTTTGGATGTTGACTTTGATAAGTTCTTTATAGATTTTAGATACTAGCCCTTTATCTGATATGTCATTTGCAAATATCTTCTCCCATTCAGTCAGTTGTCTTTTGGTTTTGTTGACTGTTTCCTTCACTGTGCAAAAGCTTTTGATTTTGAGGAAGTCCCAATAGTTCATTTTTCCCTTGCTTCCCTTGCCTTTGGCGATGTTTCTTGGAAGATGTTGCTGTGGCTGAGGTCGAAGAGGTTGTTGCCTGTGTTCTCCTCAAGGATTTTGATGGATTCCTTTCTCACAGTGAGGTCTTTCGTCCATTTTGAGTCTATTTTTGTGTGTGGTGTAAGGAAATGGTCCAGTTTCATTTTTCTGCCTGTGGCTGTCCAATTTTCCCAACACCATTTGTTGAAGAGACTGTCTTTTTTTCCATTGGACATTCTTTCCTGCTTTGTCAAAGATTAGTTGACCATAGAGTTGAGGGTCTATTTCTGGGCTCTCTGTTCTGTTCCATTGATCTATGTGTCTGTTTGTGTGCCAGTTACATACTGACTTGATGATTAGAGCTTTGTAACAGAGCTTGAAGTCTGGAATTGTGATGCCACCAACTTTGGCTTTCTTTTTCAACATTCCTCTAGCTATTCGAGGTCTTTCCTGGTTCCATATAAATTTTAGGATCATTTGTTCCATTTCTTTGAAAAAAAATTGATGGTATTTTGATAGGGATTGCATTAAATGTGTAGATTGCTTTAGGTAGCATAAATATTTTCACAATATTTGTTCTTCCAATTCATGAGCATGAACATTTTTCCATCCCTTTGTGTCTTCCTCAATTTCTTTCATGCATACTTTATAATTTTCTGAGTACAGATTCTTTGCCTCTTTGGTTAGGTTTATTCCTAGGTATCTTATGGTTTTGGGTGCAATTGTAAATGAGATTGACTCCTTAATTTCTCTTTCTTCTGTCTTGTTGTTGGTGTAGAGAAATGCAACTGATTTCTGTGAATTGATTTTATATCCTGACACTTTACAGAATTCCTGTACAAGTTCTAGCAGATTTGGAGTGGGGTCTTTTGGGTTTTCCGCATAAAGTATCATATCATCTGCACAGGGTGAGTTTGATTTCTTCTTTGCCGATTTGAATGCCTTTAATTTCTTTTTGTTGTCTGATTGCTGAGGCTAGGACTTCTAGTGCTATGTTGAATAGCAGTGGTGGTAATGGACATCCCTGCCGTGTTCCTGACCTTAGCAGAAAAGCTCTCAGTTTTTCTCCATTGAGAATGATATTTGCGGTGGGTTTTGCAAAGATGGCTTTGATGATATTGAGGTATGTGCCCTCTATCCCTACACTCTGAAGAGTTTTTATCAAGAAAGGATGCTGTACTTTGAAAAATGCTTTTCCAGGATCTATTGAGTGTATCATATGGTTCTTGTTCTTTCTTTTATTAATGTGTTGTATCACACTGTTTGATCTGTGGATGTTGAACCAACCTTGCAACCCTGGAATAAATCCCACTTGGTCGTGGTGAATAATCCTTTTAATGTACTGTTGGATCCTACTGGCTAGTATTTTGATAAGAATTTTTGCATTTGTGTTCATCAAGGATATTGGTCTGTAATTCTCTTTTTTGATGGGATCCTTGTCTGGTTTTGGGATTAAGGTAATGCTGGCCTCATAAAATGAATTTAGAAGTTTTCTTTCCATTTCTAATTTTTGGAAGAGTTTTAGGAGAATAGGTATGAATTCTTCTTTAAATGTTTGGTAGAATTCCCCTGGGAAGCTGTCTGGCTCTGGGCTCCTGTTTGTTGGGATATTTTTGATGATTGCTTCAATCTCCCTACTGGTTATGGGTCTTTTCAGGATTTCTATTCCTTTCTGGTTCAGTTTGGTAGTTTATATGTCTCCAGAAATGCATCCATTTCTTCCAGATTGTCAAGTTTGGTGGCATATAGTTGTTCATAATATGTTCTTATAATTATTTGTATTTCCTTGGTGTTTGTTGTGATCTCTCCTCTTTCATTCATGATTTTAGTAATTTGGGTGCTCTCTCTCTTTTTTTTATTTTTTATTTTTTGATAAGTCTGGCCAGGGGTTTATCAATCTTATTAATTCTTTCAAAGAACCAGCTCCTAGTTTTATTGATTTGTTCTACTGTTTTTTTGGTTTCTGTTCATCAATTTGTGCTCTGATCTTTATTATTTCTCTTCTCCTGCTGGGTTTAAGTTTTCTTTGATGTTCTTTCTCCAGCTCCATTAGGTGTAGTGTTTGGTTGTGTATTTGAGTCCTTTCTTGTTTGTTGAGAAAGGCTTGTATCACTATATATTTTCCTCTCAGGACTGCCTTTGTTCTGTCCCACAGAGTTTGAACAGTTTTGTTTTCATGATTTTTTTCTATTCTTCTCTAATTTCCTGGTTGACCCATTCATTCTTTAGTAGGATGCTCTTTAGCCTCCATATATTTGGGTTCTTTCCAACTTTCCTCTTGTGACTGAGTTCTAGCTTCAGAGCATTGTGCTCTGAAAATATGCAGGGAATGATCCCAGTCTTTTGGTACTGGTTGAGAACTGATTTGTGACCCAGGATGTGATCTATTCTGGAGAATATTATATGTGCACTAGAGAAGACTGTGTATTCTGTTGCTTTGGGATGGAATGTTGAATGTTCTGAATATATTGGTGATGTCCATCTGGTCCATTGTGTCATTTAAGGCCTTTATTTCCTTGTTGATCTTTTCCTTAGAAGATCTGTCCATTTCAGTGAGGGGGGCGTTAAAGTCCCCTACTATTATTGTACTATTGTCGATGTGTTTCTTTGATTTTGTTATTAATTGGTTTATACAGTTGGCTGCTCCCATGTTAGGAGCATAGATATTTAAAATTGTTAGATCTTCTTGTTGGACAGACCCTTTGAGTATGATATAGTGTCCTTCCTCATCTCTTATTATAGTCTTTGGCTTAAAATCTAATTTATCTGATACAAGGATTGCCACTGCAGCTTTCTTTTGATGTTCATTAACATGGTATATTGTTTTCCACCCCCTCACTTTAAATCTGGAGGTGTCTTTGGGTCTAAAATGAGTTTCTTGTAGACAGCATATTGATGGGTTTTGTTCTTTTATCCATTCTGATATGCTGTGTCTTTTGATTGGGGCGCTTAGCCCATTTACGTTCAGGGTAACTACTGAAAGATATGAATTTAGTGCCATTGTATTTCCTGTAAGGGGACTGTTACTGTATATTGTCTCTGTTCCTTTCTGGTCTCTTACGTTTAGGCTCTCTCTTTGCTTAGAGGACCCCTTTCAGTATTTCCTGTAGGGCTGGTTTGGTGTTTGCAAATTCTTTTTGTTTTCATTTGTCCTGAAAGCTTTTTCTCTCTCCTGTTTTCAATGACAGCCTAGCTGGATATAGTTTTCTTGGCTGCATGTTTTTCTCATTTAGTGTTCTAAATTTATTATGCCAGTTCTTTCTGGGCTGCCAGGTCTCTGTGGATAAGCCTGCTGCCAGTCTAATATTTTCACCATTGTATGTTACAGACTTCTTGTCCCGGGCTGCTTTCAGGATTTTCTCTTTGTCACTAACACTTGTAAGTTTCACTATTAGATGACAGGGTGTGGATCTGTTGTTGTTGTTTTTTTTTTTTTTTTTTTTTTACTTTGAGGGGGGTTCTCTATGCCTCCTGGATTTTGATGCTTGTTCGTTCTGCCATATTAGGGAAATTCTCTATAATAATTCACTCCAATATACCTTCTGCTCCCCTCCTTCTTTCTTCTTCTTCTGGAATCCCAATTATTCTAATGTTGTTTCGTCTTATGGTATCACTTATCTCTCAAATTCTCCTCTCGTGGTCCAGTAGTTTTTTTGTCTCTCTTTTGCTCAGCTTCTTTATTCTCTGTCATTTGGTCTTCTATATCACTAATTCTCTCTTCTGCCTCATTTATCCTAGCAGTAAGGGCCTCCATCTTTGATTGCACCTCATTAATAGCTTTTTTGATTTCAGCTTGCTTAGATTATAGTTCTTTTATTTCTCCAGAAAAGGCTTTTAGTTCTCCAGACAGGGTTTCTCTAATATCTTCCATGCCTTTTTTGGGCCCAGCTAGCACCTTGAGAATTATCATTCTGAACTCTAGATCTGACATATTGATTAGGTCCCTAGCCTTTGGTACTGCCTCTTGTTCTTTTTTTTTGTGGTGAGATTTTCCACCTTGTCATTTTATCCAGACAAGAATATATGAATGAGAGAATAAAATACTAAAAAGATGGCAAAGACCCCAGAAAAATGTACACTAACCAAATCAGAAGAGACCTCAAATCAGGGGAATAAGAAAGAGGGTAAAAAGTTAAAAAAAAAAATATATATATATATATATATACACACCCACACATATATATTAGACTGGTGAATAAAACAGAGTCACCCACTTGATTTTGCATGTATTTTGGTCTCTTAGAAGAAACTACCTCCCAAAATTTTTTAAAGAAAGAAAAAATTCTATGTATACAAAAATAAGGATAAACACGATGAAGGGATGGAATATGACTGTAAGGATGAAAATTTTTTAAAAATTCTAAAAAAAGGAATTGATAAGATAAGTTGGTTGGAAAAAGAAAGAAAAGAAAGCAGAGAGAATTTTCTCAGGCTGGAGACTAGAACAAAGCCTGTGCTAGAGTTAGAAGAAATTGTATCCCAAAAACTTTTTAGAAGAGAAAACCCTATATGTATACAAAAAATAATGTTAGATACAGTGAAGGATAAAATATGACTATAATAATGAAGGTTTAAAAAGATTTTTTAAAAGAAAGGTATTGTTAATATAAACTAGTTAACAAACATTAAAAGAAGAAAGAGGAAAAGTTAAACGAATTAGAATAAGAAAAAAATAAAATTTCAAAATTTAATTAACTTTGTAAGACTAAGGAATCATGGAGAGAAAGCCATGAATTCCATGCTTTGCTTTCCCCTCCTCTGGAATTCCGCTCTTCTCCTTGATCAGTGAGCTTGGTCTTGGCTGGATGTTCTTGCTGATCTTCTGAGGGGGGCCTGTGGCAGTGATTCTCAAATGTCTTTGCCCGAGGCCGAATTGCACCGCCCTTGCCAGGGGCTGGGCTGAGCAATCTGCTCAGGATCTCTCTCAGGAGCTTTTGTTCCCTGAACGTCTTCCGTAGAGCTCTGGAGGATGGGAATGATAATGGCGACCTCCCAATCTCCAGCCTGGAGGAGCCAAGAGTTCGGGGTCCCACTCCTCAGTGCACCCTCAGAGAAAATCAGTCAATCACTCCCGTCTCCCTGGTCTCTGGCCATGCTCCGAGCTCACGCAGCCTCTGACCGAGCATTTCTGTCTCTGGCACACAGCCCCATTTGGAGTCTCCAAACCCAACAGATTCCTGCTTCCAGAGAAGGAAGGTGAGTCTCCCTGGATCTGCCACTTGTGGGGTCCCTGCTCAAAGAGCAGTGGCCCCAGTGTGCCATGGATCACAGTTTAAGGTAACCCAGAGTTGAGAGCTCACTCCTCAGCTCCGTCTCTGATACCTGCGAGCTCTGCTACACTCAGACACCCCCAATCCTACTGTGACCCTGTGGGATCTGAGACCACGCTGTCCCCACGAGGACTCCATCCTCACTTAGCCTCTGGAGCAGTGCCCCTCAGTGGTGCAGACTTTTAAAAGTTCTGATTTTGTGCTCCGTTTTTCTGCCACTTGCTGGGAGCTGGCCCCTCCCCCCGCAGTCTATCTTCCCGTCGCTTGGGATTCACTTCTCCTCAGGTCCTACCTTTCAGAAAGTGGTCGATTTTCTGTTTATAGAATTGCTGCTCTTCTTCTCTTCAATCTCCTGTTGGGTTTGTAGGTGTTTGGAATTGGTTTGATAACTATCTGGTTGAACTCCTGTGACCTGATGTCATCCCAGTCTGCTACCCCTCCGCCATCTTGACTCCTCTCCAGGAATCTGGGTTTTTTGTTTGTTTGTTTGTTTTTTGTTTTTAATGCATGGGTTGGACATCTTATCTCCATTTGGTATATACTTTTATAACACTTATTCACATTGTGCTGGGTTAAAGAGAAGCTAAATAACTTTTTCGAAGCCATATAGTTTTCTTCTCTTTGCCCTTAACTCTGTAGGCTCCTGGCCCCTGTTTAGCTCTCTACTTCATCTACCAACAATTCCCTTAGGTCTGCCTGGATTTTATGGCAGTATTGGGTCCGAACTTCCCAGCCTCTGTCTCACTTCTTTTGGATGATTTCATACTTGAACACTGGAAACCACACAACATAACCAGGAAGAGCTAGCCTTAGAAATAATAACCCCTTCCCCTGACCCCCAGCTCCTGTTCTGAGGCTGGTTTCTAGCACCTTCCCACCTATTGATACTTTTGGAACTCAAGAAAGATGTATTTAGCTCATTAATAAAGCCCTTCAGATATAAGGAGAACTTTTTAGTATTTCACATAGACATGACCTTGGGACACTGGTATCACTGTTGGTGATAATTAAGCAAAAGATTAATGACATCTGTAAAGAATGAGTGTTGATGTGTTTGCATGTACCCCATTTGCATGTGTAATGGTAATATCACAAGCTGTGAGTAAAACGGGGACAAATGGTGCCCACTTTCTGAGCTGGAATTACTTATTTGTAAAAAGGAATTAAAAATCGAATCCCAGTGTTCTGAACACAGAAACTTAGGAGCTGTCACTGTGTTTTTATGTACCTTTTATAGCTTTATATGCATTTTTAACCTCTATGTAAACCCAATGTGTCAGGTATTCTTACTTCTCCTATGATGAAGATTAAGAGAGTCAAAGTAACTTAGCCACTGTCATGAAGTTAGGAAGTAGCAGAACTAAAATTCAAACCCAGAGGGTCCTGCCCCGGAACCTCTGTCCGTAATGTATGGGAATGGTGTTTTGTGCCGCATATGGGGTTCATATTTTTGAGAACTTCTTTTCCCATTTCCAAAGGCAATTTCAATTACTCATGCAGAATGACTTCTGTGGACCAGCTACAATGATTACAGCTTATTTTTGTTTGCTCCTTGCCCTTTCTTATGCTGTATTCAACTGGCAGCCCTTAAACATTGGGTATAAAAAAAAGAAAGACAAGAAATGTCATCAGTAGTCTGACAGAGCTTGGTATGTCTCTGTGCAGATGGGTGTGGTTGAAGCCAGACAAAATGTCAGAGATTCGTCTAGGTCATGGCTAGGCTGTGTAGGAAGAACATAAGGAGGTTTGTTTTGTTTTGTTTTATTTTTTCATCTCAGTAATCTGAACAGGATGGTCACAATGCCTGTTCCGGCGTTCACAGATTCTAAACCAGGTTCACAACTTCTGTCCTGACCTTCCCACATCAGCGGGTTAGACCTGCTTCCTTTTGGAAGCCTGTCTCTCAGATGGTTACTTCTTTTTTTTTTTTTTTAAGATTTTATTTATTTATTTGACAGAGAGAGAGAGATCACAAGTAGGCAGAGAGTCAGGCAGAGAGAGAGGGGGAAGCAGGCTCCCTGCTGAGCAGAGAGCCCGATGTGGGACTCCATCCCAGGACCCTGAGATCATGACTTGAGCCGAAGGCAGAGGCTTAACCCACTGAGCCACCCAGACACCCCTCAGATGGTTACTTCTGATGTGGGGAGGCTTATCACTCACTAAGACCCAAACACAGGAGAAGCAGTCCAGTTTTTTTCTCTTTCAACTGCTCTGTCTTGCTTTGGGAAACTGGTTTAATGATGCAGAATTTTATTTCCTTCTGGCTGAGTCCTGCTCATCAGTACAAAATCATTCTTAGACTAATGATCTCTTTTTGGTTAAAACATACTTGGTATCTAGGGGCGCCTGGGTGGCTCAATGGGTTAAAGCCTCTGCTTTCAGCTCGGGTCATGATCCCGGGGTCCTGGGATCGAGCCCCGCATCGGGCTCTCTGCTCAGCAGGGAGCCTGCTTCCTCCTCTCTCTCTGCCTGCCTCTCTGCCTCCTTGTGATCTCTGTCTGTCAAATAAATAAATAAATCTTTAAACAAAAAACAAAAAACATACTTGGTATCTAAATACTGCCTGTTAGTAGGACCTTGCCTAAATCATTTCCAAAAGAAAAAAGAAAAAAAAATCTCCAGAGGAAGATTCCTATGAACTTGCTGCATCTTTCCCATCTCAAAGTTAGATATCATCAACATATTTACTCAGTTCGACAAAATGCTAGACATGAGTTCAGAGTTCTAGTGGAAAAAAAACATTCTCATAACCCCCCCCACCTTTTTGTTGAAGTTCCTTAAAAGCATAAGAGAAGATACAACATTTCAATGACACTAGAAACTAAGAACGTAGTTTATTTGATTATGCTCCCATCTTTCCCAGAAAGGATTCCCAGTGGCTTCTAACTGTACATGCCACACCATAAAATAGTGCAGTGAAAGTTACTAGAAAAACAAGACAGGATAGTCAAGAGAACTTGGCATTAGGCTAGAATGCACAGCATCATGACCTGTGTTCTAGAAAAAGAAGCCAATATTTGACTTTGAGTTTCCTAAGAAAATTTTGACTATTTTGCCACTACTCACAGTAGCCATGAAATATAAAAACAAGCCCGCTTTTCAGGAGGGGTAAAATGTTCTTGGCACAAAGATCAGATTGCAATGTATCTCTGAGATCCTTATAAAGTGGATACTTGTGAAGAACAACACCTTTTTGTTCATTTGTTTTTAATAATGAATATCACTAGGGTTTGAGGTTATCCCACCAATCCACAGTTCAGACAAAAAAATTTTTTTTTCATCAAGCTGCCTAGCAATCTAGTGCTGTAGCTTTGTCCAGAGATCGATTTTGAAATTTCCAAATTCATGGAGTGTATCTTTTAAATAACCTTTTGTATAGAGTTTTTCCTAATTGGTGTTCTCATGAATGCTGAGTTGAATTCAAGAGCATATCCCGTGGCATTAGAAAAAAAAATAGTGTAGCTCCTTTTAACTAGTTGAAATCACCCTGCTGTGATTTAACAGACCGATATTCAGGGTTGGGGAGTGGTAAGGTCCTTTTCTGGATGCAGAGATGCAGAGGGACTTAATAAGGATACATTTCTGACTATAAGAGTGCCCACTTCTTACCATGGTAAACCAGGGAACAGGCCCGTATTAACTTCAGAGCTGCGAAATCAGTGATCAAGTCCCCAATTCCACTCTGCATAGAGAAAATAAAATAGGGATGAGCTTAAAACTCATTAAGGCAGACGTTACCTTGATACGAGACTCAGTAAAAATAGAATTTCAAGCCTTTGAAAGACAGCTGTGTCTGATGAGCCACTGGTAAAAGTTTCAACTGAAGTCAGTCAGTAGCTAGTTTGTTCTCTCTCTCTCTCTCTCTCTTTTTTTAAGATTTTATTTATTTGACAGACAGAGATCACAAGTACACAGAGAGGCAGGCAGAGAGAGGAAGGGAAGCAGGCTCCCTGCTGAGCAGAGAGCCCGATATGGGGCTCGATCCCAGGACCCTGGGATCATGACCTGAGCCGAAGGCAGAGGCTTTAACGTACTGAGCCACCCAGGCGCCCACTCTCTCTCTCTCTTTTTAAAAAAGATTTTATTTATTTATTTATTAGACACAGAGAGATCACAAGTAGGCAGAGAGGCAGGCAGAGAGAGAGAGAGGGGTAGCAGGCTCCCTGCTGAGCAGAGAGCCCGATGCGGGACTCGATCCCAGGATCCTGAGATCATGACCCGAGCCGAAGGCAGAGGCTCAACCCACTGAGCCACCCAGGCACCCCACTAGTTTGTTATCTCTTATTGATGACATTGAGAAGAGACATGGCTGGATACAAAGATAAGTTGAAGTCATAAAAAGAATGGTCTGAGGAAAGATCTTAAGCTGCAGGTATGAGAAGGTACAGGGACATGTGTGAATGTTGTCTTTGTCTTCTCTCTGAAGTAGGAGGTGAGGTTCTCCATGGAGCCAACCCCGAACACAGAGAAGATAAGATGTTATCAGGTGGTGTGGGGATGATGTGAAAAGTGAGAGATATTTCTTAATGAGATTAAATAACTAAAGTTGGGTCCTAGTGGTTACCCTTTTCACTAAGTTGTGATGTTCACAATCAGAAAATTTTAATGCCCACTGTGATCCAAGTTTAAGGACTTGTTAGGATCTAAAGGGATTTCAAAGAAATGGTGAGTTGAGTTTGAGGACTTTTTTTACAGATCCTGGATATCAACCTTTTGTCTGTACTGTCATTTGCAAATATCTTCTCCCATTCCGTGGGTTGCCTCTTTGTTTTGTTGACTATTTCCTTTGCTGTGCAGAAGCTTTTGATCTTGATGAAGTCCCAAAAGTTCATTTTCACTTTTGTTTCCTTTGCCTTTGGAGACATATCTTGAAAGAAGTGGCTGTGGCGGATATCAAAGAGGTTACTGCCTATGTTCTCCTCTAGGATTCTGATGGATTCCTGTCTCACGTTGAGGTCTTTTATCCATTTTGAGTTTATCTTTGTGTATGCTGTAAGAGAATGGTTGAGTTTCATTCTTCTACACATAGCTACCCAATTTTCCCAGCACCATTTATTGAAGAGACTTTGTTTTTTCCACTGTATATTTTTTCCTGCTTTGTTGAAGATTATTTGACCATAGAGTTGAGGGTCCCTATCTGGGCTCTCTACTCTGTTCCACTGGTCTGTGTGTCTGTTTTTGTGCCAGTACCATGCTGTCTTGGTGATCACAGCTTTGTAGTAAAGCTTGAAATCAGGCAACGTGATGCCCCCAGTTTTGCTTTTCTTCTTCAACATTTCCTTAGAAATTCAGGGTCTCTTCTGGTTCCATACAAATTTTAGGATTGTTTGCTCCAGCTCTTTGGAAAATGCCCGTGGAATTTTGATTGGAATGGCATTGAAAGTATGGATTGCTCCAGGCAGTATAGACATTTTAACAATGTTTATTCTTGGGGCACCTGGGTGGCTCAGTGGGTTAAAGCCTCTGCCTTCGGCTCGGATCATGATCCCAGGGTCCTGGGATCAACCCCCGCATTGGGCTCTCTGCTCAGCAGGGAGCCTGCTTCCCGCCACCCCTCTCCCCTGCCTGCCTCTCTGCCTGCTTGTGATCTCTATCTGTCAAATAAATGAATAAAATCTTTAAAAAATGTTTATTCTTCTGATCCGTGAGCATGGAATGGTCTTCCGTCTTTTTGTGTCTTCTTTAATTTCTTTCATGAGTGTTCTGTAGTTCCTCGAGTGCAGATCCTTTACCTCTTTGGTTAGTTTGGTTGACAGGTATCTTGTGGTTCTTGGTGTTGTAGTAAATGGAATCGATTCTCTAATTTCCCTTTCTGTATTTTCATTGTTAGTGTATAAGAAAGCAACTGACTTCTGTGCATTGATTTTGTATCCTGCCACGTTACTGAACTGCTGTATGAGTTCTAGTAGTTTGGGGGTGGAGTATTTTGGATTTTCCTTATAAAGTATCATGTCGTCTGTGAAGAGAGAGAGTTCTACTTCTTCATTGCCAATCTAAATACATTTATTTCTCTTTGTTGTCTGATTGCTGTTGCTAGGACTTCTAATACTAATACTATGTTGAACAAATGTGGCGAAAGTGGGCATCCTTGTCTTGTTCCTGATCTCAAAGGGAAGGCTGTCAGCTTTTACAACATTGAGGATGATATTCGCTGTGGTTTTTCATAGATAGATTTTATGAAGTTGAGGAACGTTCCCTCTATCCCTATACTTTGAATCAAAGAAATGGTGAAATCTACAGGGCATTAAAGGACAGGTTGGGAAAGTCTGACCAAATGGTGAAACAAGGAAGGAAGGCAGATGAGGACGGAGGAGATTAAAAAGCTTTAAAATAATGGAGGGCTATCTAGAAATTGAACATTGAGTGACAATGAATGGGGTGGTGTGAAAAGAGGTTTCAAATAAGCAGTTGTACTCAAAATTGATGAGCCACCTCAAAAACCTCAAATTCGTTAATGCTGATATAAGTTTACTCTATGTCAACCTCTGTGCATTACTGATTCTTATTCATTATGGTAGTATTTGAAATGAAGATGATGTAGGTGATAGTGATGATGATGGTCGTGATGGTGATGATGATGGTCCTGGTGGTGATGATGATGGTCGTGGTGGTGATGATGATGACCATGGTGGCAGTAACTGTGATGTTTCTGGTATGATTAAGCTCTTTTTGGTGACTAAGAGAAGAAAAAGTTCCATCAACTGTTTTTTGCCTCCATTTTTTGATGTTTTCCCCTTTTCCTGGATTCTTCTTGCTCATTGTTGCCTTATTGTATGTGTGGTGAATGGCTTTCCATCTATCTTCTTTTCCCCACCTTTGCTGTCATTTCTGGGTCCAACGCACCATAATTTCCCACTTAAATGACTACCACAGCTTGCCAACAGATCTCTCTGCCTCTTGACTTTCTTTCACCTTTACCAAATTTGCTCTTCACTTGGCAACCAGAATGATCATACAAGAGTATAAATCATATTCTGTTACTTGGTGGCCTAAATCCCTTCATCTACAAAAACAAAAACAACAACAAAAACCACCCAAACCTAACTGCTTAGCATACCCTGCAAAGCCCTTCATGATGTGACCTACTTCTTTCTACAACCTCATTTTATGCCACTCTGTCCTTGACTGCTAAGCTCTAGCAGTCAATGCATGGAAAAGCCACACTTCACCTCTTTAGATTTCTGAACAATCCAAGTGTTTATCAGCTCAGGGAACTTTCAAAATAATGACTTTGTTCTTTCTACCGCTAAAACACACTCGTATATATACACACACACACACACACACACAAATGTGTATATATATGTACACAACCATATAAATATTATGTAATTATATATATATATATAATGACAAGGGAAATTGACAAAGGGAAATAAATACTCTTCTGTATCAACAGTATGTTTCATAGTCATCTCTATTATTATATTTATGACAGATTATAATTTTGTGTTTTTATAGCTGTGTCTCCACTAGAATATTAGCTTCTTCAGGGCTGGGACCACATCTGATTTATTTCCATTTCTTCAGAACTGAGGACAGTGTCAGGCAAATAGTATGTATTTATGAATACCTGAAAAATAAAGAGTGAAAGCCATTGTAGTTGTGGGATCAATGGCCCCATGAGATCAGGATGTCCCACGAAGGATCGAAGGATCTACTGTGTCATTGTTTAAGATGCTAACAAGCGAGGAGGTGATGTAATATGGAAATGAACTTTTATTATTAAGTTGATGAGTACCCTTGTATTTACCCAAAGTGTAAATGTCCTCTGACTTACTATATCCTCCGTCTTCCTTGAAAATATCTTGTGTATTCTCCTCAGTCTATTTGAAACTCTCCTTTCCATAGTTTCTCTCTGAGACCAAGGGACAGGCAGAGAAATGACATTTTCTTTGCCAAGATCAATTTGAAGTCCTCAGCAGGAGCTCACATTAATCACCTTCTTAGAGGCTCTCTCTTTCTGCCGCTCAGAAAGACTATTGTCAAAGGCAAAGGGGCCAGGAACTTCATTGATTCTTTTCCCACAGTATATGAATAGGTCCCCTTTATCTAACTAAACAGGTGTATTGTCAAATATCCCTGTATTCAAACCTTAGTACTTGGAACAGCATGTGGTTCCCTTGACCCGGGACAACAAAAGTATGCAAATCCTGTCTCCAGGCTCATGGAGATAAAGCCAAGGTCACACATTCATTCCCCCATATAGGCCAATTAGCTTTCCTCTATTCTCTGGACCAAAGGAGTCCCCATGGTTGAATATCTACTAGGGGAAAAGCCTTGTGATAATCATGGAGAATGAAAAGATGAATGGCATCGTCTTTTCCTTGGAAAGTGTGACAATACATTGGAGTGGCAGAGAAATGAATAAGCCATCATAGAAAAAGGCATTAAGGGCTCTGATAGAGAGAAGATATAAAAGGGAATTTGAAAAGAAATGAAGAAAGAGGGAGATTAGTGTTAGAGAAGCTTCTTAAGGAGAATTAACATTCGCACTGGGTCCACATGTGCGAGGGTCCTCCATGTTGTTAGCATGCGAAGATCATGCAGGGAAAGGGAATATGTTCTCTGCTGTAAATGTGGACAAGGACTTGACCCTGGAGCAGTAGGGAAGCTGATAAGTGGGGCAAAGGATACCGAATGTAAGCCTTGTCCATCTACCAACCTCCTGGGAACCTACCCTTCAGGGACTGATACAGTTTAAGCACCAGAGAGCAGAAAGCAGAAGTGAAATTTTATTTTTCAAAACTGAGTGACTGACCATCCCCCTAGCTCATTACCTATTCTCAGTACAAGTTATTACTATTGAGAATAGAAGCGGGGAGAATGATTAAATTGGAAGTGAATGGTCAAGGACCCTTTGTCAAGAGACAGCCAAGGACAGCATGTTATCCCCTCACGTGCACCCTTAACCCTATTCCTGATCTGGTGGACAGAAGCTAGAGAAGCAATGTCTAAAACTGAAAAACCTCTCTAGGAGTGGAGGGTTTGGGCATCTGATTGTATATGTGATGTCGCCCTCATATTTGGATTTTTAGAGGTTGGCCATCAGAGTAGCGCCAACCGTATCACCTGGAGCTGTGCTGTCCGATGGCCGCCAGTGGGAATGAAGATGTGGTGGAAGTATATGATATACCGTGAGTTTTGAAGATTTAGCATAAGCAGTGTAAAACATCTCAGTAGTTGTAACATTGATTTCACATTGAAATGGCAGAATTTTGGATAACTGGGTTAAGCAAATAATAGTAAAGTAGTCTTCCTTCCTTCCCTGCTTTCTTTCTATTGTGTTATGTTAGTTGCCATACAATACATCATTAGGTTTTGATATAGTGCTCTAAGACTCATTATTTACCTATAATGCCCAGAGCTCCATGTAACACGTGGCCTCCTTAATACCCACCCAACCCCCCCGCCCACCCCTCCCCTCTTAAACCTTCAGCCTGTTTCTCGGAGTCCACAGTTCCTCATGGTTCGTCTCCCCCCCGATTTTCCCCAATTCATTTTTCCTTTCTTTCTCCTAGTGTCCTCCATGCTATTACTTATGTCCCACAAGTAAGTGAAACCATATGATAATCTACTCTCTCTGCTTGACTTATTTCACTCAGCATAATCTCCTCCAGCCCCTTCCATGTTGATGCAAATGTTGGGTATTCATCCTTTCTGATGGCTGAGTCATATTCCATTGTGTATATGGACCACATCTTTATCCTTTTCCTATCTAAATTTTACTTTCATAAATGTGCCTTCCAGGAAAATGTAAATTACCCATGTGGCTTGCATTATATTTCTGCTGGATAGCACTGTCTATGGGATTAAAGATGTGTTGCTTTAAGCCACTGAAGGTGTGGTGATCTGTTATAGCAGCAGTGGGAAATTAACAAATGATCCCTTTTTACAAGGTGGCATTGGCAATCCTCCATCACGCGTGGGATCCCTGGTTCCTTCGGTTGAGCGTAGGCAGATTTCTGAGACCACCTTGACCAAGGGAATGACACTGCATGTCTTGCTGCCTCCCTCCAAGAGTCTGGGACCCAGCCGTGTGAGAGGAAGCCCCATGATAGCCAGGACCCACCACCAGATGGGTAAGTAAATGAGCTCTCCAGACCCTGGCCTGAGAGCCTTCTCAGTGAGGCCCTACATAACATGACATAAAGACAAACCATCCCCAATGTGCCCCTTCTGAATTCTTCCATCCTGTTATGTTTCTTTTCAGTGCACAAATGGTGAATTGTTTTATAATGTCTTCAAACCATTGGTAAGCAATCATTGTAGCATCAAAAAAAAAAAAAAAAAATCTAAAGTAAACTGTCCACAATTTGTGTCCGGAAAACCAAAATGTTAACTTCCTCTCCGAACCATGGGTCCTAGATAATTCTGATACTATGTGGGTTTTTTCATAAAACAATCATTTCTGTCTTTGGGTTTCCTCGGGATGTCTACTGATGTCCTGGGTGAATTAGATGCATGGGGTCTCTCCCGCTCTCCACAGGGCTGGTCACCATGGCCTGTCATTTCTTTCTCTGCTTCTCCCTCCAGATCAGCATTGTCTTGGTTGAGGCTGTCAGCGCTGTTCCCTTAGTCTAGCACCTTCCCTTTCAGCCTTTGCAGGTTCCCCAAAGCCCTGGAAAGCAGATCCTGCAGCATTCCCTGCAGGTGGCTTTAGTGAGGAATGGCACTGAAAGGGGATTCGGGGGAGAGCGGGAGAGGGAAGCAGAGAAACCAGTAGGAGAGGGCACAGTTGAGCTGGTCATGGTTATAGGCAATTGGGGCTGGATCCAGCTGGAATGGTCCAAGGAGGTAATTAGAGCATGACAAGGAATTATCCGTCCAGGGGATAGAAGAGGGAGGATTTGTGCTCTGGGTTGCATCTTCCATGGAATATTAGTTCCCACAGACTCCCAGGGCGGGCATGCTTGAATGCCAGGCTGGCATTCTACAAAAGGCATAGAGCGGAAAGCGAGGGATGTGGTAGAGTCGGGTTGCACCTGCACACAGCAAAGTCTCGAGTATACATGGGCTGAGATGTATCAGGTGGGGCATGAGAGACATCGATATGCCTCCTTGTTTCTACCCTATCGCCACTCTGATAGTTTCTCGTGCAGTTTCCTTAATGATCTTAACATTCCCAGTCATATTATTCTTCTGATTAAAAAGTGGTGCCAACTTCTCCTTGCTTTGTGGTATACCGTCTTAGGCAACTGTTTGCCTGACCATCATCCTTTCCCTCTTACCATATTTTATAGCTCTGTGGAAGTGTAAATGAAATACATTAACTGCACATATTTAAAGCATAAACTTTGATAAATTTCAACACATGGATATACCCAAGAAATAGTCAAGACAATGGATATACCTGTCCTCTTGCCCTTTTGCAATTACTCATCTCTACTCCCCCTCCCATAAGCAAGCAACCACTGATCTATCACTAGAGATGAGTTTGCGTCTTCTAGAAAGTCTTGTAAGTGTGATCAGACTGCATGGAATGATTTTTTTTTTTTTTTTTTTTGTGGGGGGAGGCGGGGAGGGGAGGTCTGGGTATTTTCTTGCTTGATCTAGTTTTCCTTTAGGAATTCCTACTTCTCCCAAACTCAATCAATGCCATTTAGGTAGGACAGCTCACACTTCCAGGACGCAGGGATAAGAATATGATCTAGGATGGCCTATGAGAATACCATCGTCCCTGGGCTCCACTGACTGGCTAAAGAACAGGCATGTGATCTAATCTGGGCTAAGAAACCATGGACCCACATCAGAGATAAACAGGTGCTTGTTTCCAGTGGAATTCTTCAAATGGGAGGATGTAAACTTGAGGCTACAGGCACACATACTTTCACCTCTGGGAGAAAGCTTGTCTGAAAATGAGAACAAATTAGAAGAAACTAAACCAAGATATATGGGGAGACAGATTGCTTTTTTTTTTTTAAGATTTTATGTATTTATTTATTTGAGAGAGGGAGAGAGTAAGAGAGCATAAGCAGGGGGAGCGGCACAGGGAGAGGATCCTGGAATCGTGACCTGAGCTGAAGGCAAACACTGAACCGACTGAGCCACCCAGGTGCTCCAGGAAACAGATCCCTGATGACATCATTTGAACACCTAGATCCAGCCATGCCTGAATCTAGATATTCTGGCCTTTTCAGTTACATGGGCTGTTACAATTTTTTTTTTAATGCTTAAACCACTTCTAATTGTATTTCAGACATCACTTGTACCTGAAAGTACCTGACCAATACACATCATAATCTGGCCTCCTCCTTCCTTTGCATACTTACTTCTTACCAGTTCCCACCATGTAGTTTATCATTTGATTTGTATCAAAATCTTTACCTGTTTTGAAACATACCAGGCAATTTTAGGTCTCTCTTCCTTTGTACATACATTTTTATTTCCTTGCATTTTATCTTTCCCATCAGAAATCTATTTCTGGTCAAGGAAAAAAAAATGTGTCTTTGTGGATATTTGAATCTAGTTTTTTATTATATCATTCATTTAAATAATATTCATTTAAATAATACATGTAAATGCCTCCTTTGTGCCAGGCACTGTGCTAGGTGGTAGAAATCCATGTTGGACAAACCTGACTTTCTGAGGGAAAGTATATTCAGTCAAGGAAAATATTCAAATATCCCCGGTTATCTTTTCCGTAACAGATTTAGTTTCATTTTGGAAAGCAACACATGACCGCATGAATGAAATTTAAAAATCGAATGACCAAGTGCAATTAAGTAAGATATTTTGGAAATAAATCCTTATAATTTACAATTTATTTCAGCAAGGGAGATTGATTTCGGATTCGTGAAGATGTACAGAAAGCTGAGATACGTGGTTTGAACCTCAACCTCTACCCTATGAACTCAAGGTCCCTTTCTTTGCCTGGCTGTGCTACATTTTGTCTTTCTGTGAAATCTGGCCAGAAATTATTATTAAAAGTCCTATCAGGATTCTGTGAGATAACTCACCACTCCTTTACGACTACTCTGGGGGGAGGGTTGTATTTATTTTATTTATTTGTTTGACAGTTATTGTGGTTAATATTGGAGAATCAGATCAACCATGAAAAGATGAGTCAGATTCCCTGTAATGACGGAAATAGAACTAGTCCTTGTTATAGCTACAATCCTGATTGAATCAGCTATTGACTGTCTGGCATACAACTTGGAACAGTTGATCCAATTGTAGACATTTTCCATAAGGCTCAATGATTCTCACGTGTCAGATTCCTCCCAAATCCTGCACTCTTTAAAACCCAGACACAGAAGCCTGCTGGTAAGCCTTTGGCTAAAAGACTAACATGGTATTTAAAAAGTAAAAGACTTTGGTCTCCTTTGTCCAACAAAGTTCAAATTTCCCCTACAGCAATAAACACCTTATCGGAGAAGTATGCAGTATGGGCTAAAATCTTCAACCATGAAATTATATGACTCTACCCTGACCTCTGGTTTTTCTAGTGGATCTCACTCATAGCATACAAACAGTAGCTCTGGGCTGTTTCTCTGATCCGACTGGTGAATTGTGTAAATCTTGAGGAATGCAGACTTCTACACAAAGGCATCTAGGTAACAAGGACATCTTTATCTGTCCTCACTTACCCTGAGCATGAATGAGCAGCCCCAGGGGCCCATGCTGCGTGATGTACATGTCTGACCACCTTTCTGTCCATGCCTCCAGCAGGCAAGGAAGAGACAGGTTCCCTCTGCATGGGAAAATCAGGGCCTCATTGCAGTGATGGGCAGTGGCCGGTAAAATGCTGTGTTGAAGCAGTACCTCCCTTCCCCCTTGGTCTGACCACTCACTGTAATTAAGGATGATTACTAGCCAGCCTCTGGAATATATAGCCCAATGGATTGGTACTCAAAGTGTGGTCTGTGGGCCAGTAGTATCAGAATTATCTGGAGTTTATCAGAGATGCTGAATTGCAAGCCCCATCACAGAACTAATGAATGAGAATCTTCATTTTAACCAGCTCCCAGATGACTCTTGTGCCCCTTAAATGTCTGAGAGGTATGGTGCAATAGAGTGCTGTTATTTCCATCCAGATCTTCTAATCCTAGATTTGATAACAATACGCTGTTACAACCCCTTCACCGTCATGCCCATGGGTGAGAAGATCAGTGTGTTCAGCTCTCTGATCTCAGGAATGAACATGAAATTAATTGGAAATAGATGCATTCAGGCCCATGACAATTGTTTGAACTGTTGGAGGATAAGATATGATTTCACTTTTGTACTTGGACTTGGAAGGATGCAAGCCTAAGGCTGCCAGGGGGCACCTTGCAGATGTGGATGATGAATCTGTAAGCAGAAATCAGACCCAAGACATGGGTAAAAATCAATCTTCATGCTATCATCTGAGCCCCTGGATCAAGTATTGCCTGAAGCCCACTGCCATAGTGTTAGTAGCACAGAACATATTCCTCTAAGTTTTTTGTTACTGTTATATGTGTGTGTGCATGTGTAGATATGTGTGTATAGCTAATATATAGATATAATTACAGATTTATTTGAAGGAACTGGCTCATATGATTGTGGGGGCTGACAAATCTGAAATCTATGGTGTAAGGAGGCATCCAAGTAAATGTTGATGTTGCAGTCTTGAGTCTGAAGGCAGGAAGATGAGGCAGAATTTCTCCATTGCAGCCTGGAGGGAACATTCCTTCTCTTTCAGGAAACCCAGTCTTTGCTCATAGCCTTCAACTGATTATATCAGGCCCACCCACATTAGGGAGGCTAATCTTTAAAGTCAACTGAATGTTAATCGCATCTAAAAATATATCTTTACATGGGGCACTGAGTGGCTCAGTTAGTTAAGCATCCGACTCTTGGTTTTGGCTCAGATCATGGTCTCAGAATCATGATCTCAGGGTCGTGAGATTGAGTCCTGTGTTGGGCACTCCATACTCAATGTAGAGTCTGCTTGAGATTCTTTCCCCTCTCTCTCTAAAATAAATAAATAAGTAAAATCTTAAAAGGATACCTTTACAGCCACATATAGACTAGTGTTCGACGAGACACCTGGTTACCGTAATTTGCTAAGTTGACACACAAAATTAGCCATCACAGTTGTGTTTTTCTGAACCTTCCAACTGAAAGAGATAGTAGATGGCAGGGCTGAAAATCCCTGGGGATGACTCTTCCATTCAACTGAAATACAGACCTGAATCCTGCCTTTCTGCTTTCTTTAAGAGTCGGCTTTGTTCGAGAGAATCAGCAAAGCAATTTAAACCCCACTTTGTTTCATGGACTCGAAAGAGCTCAAGATTAGAAGGACCTTAAGGTCTAACCAGAGTTTTCTAAATGTCAAGTATTTGCTTAGCACTAGAATGATTTTTTTCTCCATAATAATGATCCACACTGTACAACATCCATGCTTATACGCATGATATTTTCCTTTAAGTCAATGTGACTCTTCAATAATATAATTTATTGATAAATGTAGTTTTGTGTTATTGCCACAAATATAAATCCCACATCAATTACCTTTAATATATAAATACATACATACAGAAATACAGTGAGAACAAAATAATGTTTAAAATTCTCACAAGATACTATTACCTGGGGAAGAGTCATCTAAGCATTTGTTTCTCTTTTTAAGAGAGATGGGATGCCTGGGTGGCTCAGTCAGTTAAGCGTCTGCCTTCGGCTCAGGTCATGATCGCAGGGTCCTGGGATCGAGCCCCGCATCGGGCTCCCTGCTCGGCTGGAAGCCTGCTTCTCCTTCTCCCACTCCCCTTGCTTGTGCTCCTGCTTGCGCTTTCTCAAATAAATAAATAAATATTTAAAAAAAGAGAAAGGGATACAAAGCAAGGGTTAGCTATTAAAGATACATGAGAGGTTCTTCTTGACAGAATTTAAGAAAAAAAAAAACCCAACAACAAAGAAAGAAAAAAAGAGACAAACCCCCAAACAGAATCTTAACTATAGAGAACTAACTGGTGGTTCCCAGAGTGGAGGTGGGTGGGGTGGGGGGAATGGGTGAAACAGGCGATGGGGATTAAGAATACATTTATTGTGATGAGCGCTGAGACTTGTATAGAATTGTTGATTCGCTACATTGTACACCTGAAACTAATATAACATTGTGTGTTAGTTACACTTGAATAAAGTAGAAAAGAATTTTCCATTAAAAAACTGGAAGAATAGACAAGAAATTGAAAAGCAAGAGTCTCTATAGATTCATCTGAAGTTACTTAATGCCCCGTTGTGTAACATCTACCATTGCCAACTGAGGCCCGAGCCCGGTCCCTTGGGAAACATTAATTCCAATGACATGCCAATTGTGTGATTTCCAACGACTGTATCCGTAGGGCAGCACCCAGACTTCACCTGGACTTTTCCTGGGACGAGAATGCCATTACCTACCAGGACAGATTGCGCCACTGGATGGGCATATAATTAGAAGACGCTGCCTTGTGCTTGTAGTTTCTACCAACCACTGATGATGATGCCACTTCCCGGGAACACAGAAACCCTGACTCTGTGCCACCTGATTTCCACATGCCAGCCTTCCAGAGAGCTGCAGAGAGCAGCTGTGGGAGCTCAACTCCTCTTTCTCTGTATCTTCTGTGTACAAGAACCATATGAGTCAAGCCTCAAACCTGACTTCAAGACCCAAACTATGGCAGGGGAACAATGCTTTGGCAACAGCAGAACGACACTTAAATTCAGGATGGAGGGGAGGGCACCTGGGTGGCTCAGTGGGTTAAGCCTCTGCCTTCAGCTCAGGTCATAATCTTAGGGTCCTGGGATTGAGCCCTGCTTTGGGCTCCCTGCTCAGGGCGGAGTCTCATTGAGACTCTCTCCTCTTGCTGTCCCTCCTTCTGCTCTCTCTCTCTCTCTCTCAAATAAATAAAATCTTAAATTCAAGATGGACATGCCTATCTGATTAATCTCCACTTACATCCCTCTCTGTGTCATAATGCTCCAGCCACATTGTTTTTTTCTCTATTTGTCTTTATACAAAGCCAACTTTTTCCTGCTCTGGGATATCTCCACCGTCAGCTCCTACTGCCTGGAAAGATACTTTTCAATTATTTCACATAATTTCCTTCTTATTGATTAAATTCCATTTCCAATATAATTTCTTTGGAGAGGCTTTCTTTGAATAACCAAAATCAAGACTTTCGATTCCTCAAGGCTTTCTACCCTATCGACCCAATTTATTTGCTTTGTAACGTGTACCTCTCCCAAATAATCTCATTGGTTTACTTGGTTTTATCTAAAATGCCAGCTACATGATGGGAGGGAACTCATTGCTGTCTTTCTAATACTTAGAAAAATGCTGGGAGCTCAGTATCCTTTTAGTAAGTATTTTGTTCATTGCACAAATGAGATCAAGGCATAGCATAGCTGTTTTCAAATTTGAAAAACTTACTCCCTTAGCCATTACCTAGGCATCTGTACACTCATTAACTCACTCTAGCTTTTTAAATTGGAAGTGATACGTAATACATTCTTGAGAACTGCAAACTGTCTTGCCACTCCCTCCTGAATTCACTCCAGTTTGTTCTTTTCACTTTTCTTGTGCTTTGGGAAAAACCAAATTTTCCGCGTGTGGTCTGATCCCATTGGAGGAGTTAGATAGCCTTCCTTATTCTGGGTGCTTTACTTCTATTAATGGAGTCTACAACTACATGAGATTTTTTGGCAGCCACATTATTCTTGCAATACTTATAAGTTTAATGCAAAAAAAAATGCCGAGTTAATAAATGTATGTTTCTGCTAAGCCACATGTCCTTGGGGAGCTGAGTTTTTAATACAAATTCAGAGCCTTGCATTCATCCTTGTTAAACTTCATAATATCCTCTGACAAGTGTCTGTGTCATCCTTGTGTCCCTCAGTCTGTGACTTTATCTGAGTTCTGGCAGGCTGTGGAAGAGGTGATTGGTGGAGTTGCTTTACCACAAGCAAAGGCTGAGTGACAACTGTGAGGTTCCCCTTCTCCACTGGATCCAGTGTAGACCCGAGCCCAGGCAAGGGAAAATGAAGCACCATGGAAATATACATATTTTTAAAAACTATGATAAAGGGGTGCCGGGGTGGCTCAATTGGTTAAGCCTCTGATTCTTGACTTTGGCTCAGGTCATGATCTTAGAGTTGTGAGATCCAGCCCCCCCACCCCCATGGGGCTCTGCACTCAGCAGGGAGTCTGCTTCCCTCTCCCTCTCCCTCTGCCCTCCCCTCTCTCTCTAATAAATAAACAAATCTTAAAAAAAAAATCATAGTAAAAATAAACATTCACCATTTTGGTTATCTGTCATTGTGCAACAAATCCCACCAAGACATAGTAGCATAAAATAACAACACGTTATTTCCCACATTTGTGTGATCAGATGTTTCCTCTGCTTCCTGTCGTGTTGTTGACCTGGGCATCACAGGAGAGCTAGAAGTTCCAAAATGGCTTTGCTCATATCATGAGCAGTGGATGTTGGATACTGTCTGGGAGGCCAGCTGGGCTCAGGATGGAGGCTCCTGTTCTGCAACACGTAGGCCTCTGCACTCGGCCACTTGGCTTCCTCTCCGTGTAGAGACTGGGTACTGAGGTCAGTGTTCCCATGCATGTGTGAAGGCTGTAACCCTCTTCAGCTTCAGCCTTGCAGATTGCCCACGGTGCTCTCCCACTGGACCCCATTGTTTAAATATATATACATATATGTATGTATATATATATATATATACACACACACATATCTATACATATATGTATATATGTATCTTTATATTTATTTATTAAAAAGAAGCTTATTTTGTATTCTGCCTTTTTTCATTTAAAAACTTTGTAATGAGCATCATTCACTCTATGACAGCAAACAGTCAGCCGTTAACATTATTTTAATGCCCTGTACCATAATTTACCCATCCCCTAATGTTGGACATTTAGGTTGCTTCTGAATTATCATGGCCACAAATATCCTTCAGAATCACATTGGAAAAGGGCATGTGGGTTGGGAGGCATTGCCTTGGCAGTGCTTAGAAGCCACATCCAGCATGGCCTGGCCTAGGGCCACAATTTACGTTCCTCTGGCATGCCTCCCCATCCTGCTAAGATTCCCATCCTGTTATGGCGTTGGGCTCAGCCTCAAGGTTCAAGATCTTGTTTTCCAAATTGAAGTGAGCATTCTTGGGTATAGTTCCTCAGATGGGGAGGCCTGTGGGCCAAAAAGAAAATCTGTCTGCCTCCACACACTCAGCATAAAGTAGACACAAGGACGGGGTGACCAGGGAGGCTGGTGGTAGTCGTTGGCCCATAGCAATTCTGAAATCCAATTCTCCCTTCTCTGCAGGCACAGAGTGATTATTGATTAGGGCCCTTTGTTGCTTTGAGCTCTGCTGTCCTGACTCTGGCATTTGCCTTCTGAGTGGTTTGGTTGGTTGTTTCCTGTTCTATTAGAAATGGCTTATATTTATAGCTGGTGCTGAGTTGGTTCCTTATGCTCACTCTTAAGTCATAGAAATTTGTGTGTGGACAGATCTTTTTCATTTTGAAGTGCCTCTGTCTCTTTGTTTTAATTAAGACTATTTTAACTGAAGCATAGTTGACACACTATACACGTTACGTGAGTTTCAGGTATACCAGATAGCCAGTCAGCAGGTCTGTACATCGTGTTGTGCTCACTATAAGGGGAGAAATCATCGGCCCCCGTGCAGTGCACATTCTTACAAAGCATTGACCGTATTTCCTATGCTGTACCTTTCATTCCTCCCATACCTCTTCACCCATTTTTGCTAGCCCATCTCTGTCTCTCTTAGTTCAAGCTGGTGTCACTCTCGTTTGTATGATTTTCTTTACAACTTTGTTGGTTCCTATGAATCTTGTTGGGGTTCACACCGCTAGACAAAAAAACACATCTGTGGATCTCTACAGGAAAGATGTCTCTCTTCTTTGGGGTCTAGCCAAGATCCTGTAGCCTAACACTTTTGACTTTTTTTGAAGTCTTTGGTGGTGAGGTCTAGGAGATACCTCTTTACATTTTTCTGAAGCCGTAACAAAGAATGTTAACGGCCGTGGCCTTTACTTGATCTTGACCCGAGGCTAGGTTTTTAGTGGCAATGCCCTGGATTTGATCTTTCTTTCAAGTCTTTATTTACTTTGAGACCCTTTTTACTCCTTAGAGAAGCTGAGCAATAGAAACAATTTTCTTTTCTAAGCCAGCAAAGTTGAAAATATTTTCTCCAATTTCTGCTTGAGTGTTGAACATTTCCTTCTTCGTGGGTTTGCTGGTGGCCTTCCTGACTCACATGGTGTTTCACTGTGTGTTCTGGGACAGCTGAGAGGTCCAAGATAGGCTCACTTGCATGAGGGCAACTCGTGTTGGGTATTGCTTGGAGCTCATCTGTGGATGTGGGCTGGGATCTTGCTTTTCTTCCATTTTCGGGCTCCTCCTGGCTGATTTTAGCTTCCTCAGTGTAGAAGCTGGGTTCCAAAAATCGCATGAAGTCATGAGAATAATAAATTTTTGGTTTAAGACATAATATTTTGGGTGGAGTTTATGTAATTAGAGATAACCAAACCAGAAATGAGAACCAAACGTTGTGTCCTGTGTAAAAAAAAAAGATGTGTCGGGGCACCTCGGTGGCTCAGTGGGGTAAAGCCTCTGCCTTTGGCTCAGATCATGATCTCAGGGTCCTGGGATCGAGCCCCACATCGGGCTCTCTGCTCAGCAGGGAGCCTGCTTCTTCCTCTCTCTCTCTGCCTGCCTCTCTGCCTACTTGTGACCTCTCTCTCTCTGTATCAAATAAATAAAATCTTAAAAAAAAAAAAAAAGACATGTCATCAGCGTGTGTGATCAGCTGTGGCCTTGGGAGACAGCATAGGCTGGAGAGCAGCAAGGGGGCCATTAAAGAGGCTGGAAAAGCAGTGTATTGGAGATTGAGAAAAGGGGACCAATGTTATGTAATGGCACTTCATTGGGCAACACTTTACCCACAATAAGGTGACAGATTAAAAGCGTGCTTAATGCACTTATGGATCTGACTAAGGAGATTTCCAGAATAACGTTGAAATTACCAAATGGTGTGCTTTTTTTTTTTTTTTAAATACTGTCTGTGATAAATGGGGGAAAGTAAGATGGTCTTGCTTTCAAGCAACTTATAGTACATGTTAGGAAAGTAGCTATTGTGTATTTTAAAGATCATTGTTACAATTTTCCTGTGTACTTTAAAGGAGCAGAAAAAGGCACTGCTCTGAGGTTTGAATAATAAGGTGCTTTGGGATTTGGCCCAAGGTTCCCAACATTTAAATATTTGCCACTTAAAATAATGATTTAAAAGATGGTACAAATGTCATGCCCTTTCTTCTTCAGCAAATTCCTTCTTTGCAAGCATCTATTACTACAATCACGTGTCTGTCCAGGCTGAGCCTTTTTGACAGCACGGCCGAGGAAGTTGTGCCCACCTGCTTGGCCAAGGACAGGGTGTCCACTGGCCCACGGTGGCAAATGAGACGCCCTGTCTTTATTCACTTCTCATGACTAAGTCTCCCTTTTTTCCCGATTGTCCTTAGTACAAATTGCTTGTGACTCTGCTGACAGGGAGATTGAATTAAGTTTGAGGATCCACAGAAGTCTTCCTTGGGGAAATGACATTTAAGAAAAAGATGAGAAACTTCATGAATGTGCTGGGCATTGTTGCAGAATCTCTATGTCAGTGGTCTCTGGTGACCGTATCAGGAAATGTAGGGGAAGTGGAGGTGATTATCGCAGAGCCTCTGTTTTCAGAAGTTTGACTTGAATCCTCTCGCCGAACTCAGTCCACTGTAGGGGGGTGACATTAAATAAATTATTTGTGGCCCCTGGGCTTGGTTTTATTTTCTCTAAAATAAGGAAATAGAGACATCATTGAGAATCATTGTAAGAGCAAAGAGATAACACTGAACACAGTGTTGGCACCAAGACAGAGTTCAGTGTCAACAGCTTTTTGTTAGATTATCGGTAATCTTGCTTGAGTCAGGAGAAGGGAGGATTTGGGGGAGAGAAACAAGCCTTTAATTACTTACCTTGTGCAGAAAGAGTTAACTTGGCAAGTCTGGTTCGCCCAAACCCCGCACATTCCTGAGATCTTCTGGACGGGCCCTTGCCCAGCTCCTGGGAGCCAACCTGTGTGTCCTTGGAATATCACGCCTGATGAGAGTGTCTCTATGTTAACGGTATGGTACTAATAGGGAGATGTATGCCAAATGATCGTGGTTTTTAAAATTTATTTAATTTTTTTATTTTTTAAAGATTTTATTTATTTGTTTGACAGAAAGAGAGAGAGAAAGAGAGAGTGCAAGAGTGCACAAGCAGAGGGAGTGGGAGAGGGAGATGCAGGCTCCTGGCTGAGTAGGGGTCGGTCCCAGAAGTCATGAACTGAGCCAAAGGCAGACAGTTAACCAACAGAGCCACCCAGGTGCCCCTCAAGTGACCATTTGTGTATGCCTGGGGCTTTGGAGCATGCCAGTATCACTTTGACAGTGGGGTTGAGATGGTACTCCATGCCTCTGTGATGGACCCCTGATAAAAACCCAGGACACCAAGGCTTGGGGGACCTTCCCCAAGGGTAACAATACTTCACACAGAGGGTCACCTATCATTCCTAGGAGACATAAGTGCTCTCTGGAAGCCTGGCGTTACTTAAAGGAATCTACCCTCTGTGTCTATTTCACTAGAAGGAATCTACCCTCTGTGTCTATTTCTTCTGCAGCTGCATTCACTAGGTATCCTTTCACTATGATAAACTGAAACGGTGTTCTTCTGAGCTCTTTTAGAGAATCCTGAAATTGGAGTGTGGTCTTGGCCATCTCCAACACCGGTTCTGGGCTAGGTGCTTTTTTCCTGGTATCTCCTTTAATTCAGTCTCACTAATAGGTGGAACAAACAAATGCAAGGTTTGTTTCCCAAGATTAAGCATTAGGTCAGATTCACACATGTAGGAGGTGTTCAGCTGGACTTTGAGCCTGGGACTGCCTGATTTTCAGAACAATGAGCATTCTTGGAGCTGAGAATTTCCAAATAGGGGATAGACACATGGTGTCCAGACACCATTGGAGCCACTTACTCTGATCAGGTTGGGTTTTCTTTCTGTGAGAAGGAGACATTAGGCATGGGAGGGGGGCAGAGAGAAGGGAATAGAGTATCAGAAACAAGACTGCCTTCTTTCTCTCTCTGTCACCACCCACTGAATGATCTATCAATTCCTCCAGGAAACTAAAGAAGGGGCAGGGAGGAAGCAGGTGTCCCTCATGGGTGAGCATAGCTAGAAACAAGAAATCAAAACACACTGAGTCTCAAGGCATTTCTTGCTGAAATTTTTTTTCCCATCTTTTTTTTATTAACATATTTATTTTGAGGAACAAAACATATCTGCGTGCCCTGATATGAAAGGGTCTTGGAGATATATGCTTAGGAGAAAAACTCAAGGTGAAGAAAGATGTATAGGAGATTATAGTGTTCTATATAGATGTGTAGTGTTATTAGTGTAAAACAAAGCAAATACACATATATACCCATATACATATGGCTCGGCACATATCCTCTGAATCTTTTATGATTTTATATGCATGACATATGCATTATGTATGTTACCTTTGTATCCCTATGCCCATCTCTCTCTGTATCTCTGTACCTATCATAAGTGCACATATACGTGTGTGTGTGTGTGTGTGTGTGTGTGTGTACACTGTTTCTGGAAGAAGGCAAAGAGCAGGTAGGGAGTAATTGCATCTGGGAAGGGGGACAGAGAAGTCAGAGGTTGCATTCATTTCCTACTGCTGCTTTGGCAAATTATCACTCACAAAGTGGCTTAAGCAGCCCATGTTATCTTAGAACATTATCTCTGCATGTTAGAAGCCCTAAAATGGGTCCGCAGGGCCGCATTCCTTCAGGAGGCTCTAGGAGAGGACCCGTTTCCCTGCCTCCTCCAGCTTCTTCTTTTTTTTTTTTTTTTTTTTAAGATTTTATTTATTTATTTGACAGACAGAGATCACAAGTAGGCAGAGAGAGAGAGGGGTAAGCAGTTTCCCTGCTGAGCAGAGAGCCCGATGTGGGGGGCTGGATCCCAGGACCCTGGGATCATGACCCGAGCCAAAGGCAGAGGCTTTAACCCACTGAGCCACCCGGGCGCCCTTCCTCCAGCTTCTTGAGGGCGCCACGTTCCCTGGCTCACAGCCCTGCATTCCTCTCTGTTCCCCTTGTCCCACCTGCCTTCTTCGCTCTTAAAGGGACACTTGTGATGACACTGGGTTCATCTGGATCGCACGGGCTCAACTTCCCATCTCAGAATCCCGAGTCTCCTCCTATCCATAATGTCCCCTTCGAAATGTTAAGTAACACGTTACAAGTTGTGGGACATGGGACACGGACGTCTCTTGGGACCATTTTTCTGCCGTCCACAGGGTGGATAGGAAGTCTCATTGTCGCTGGAGACAGCTGTACTTTTTAAATGCTTTACCACGGGTAGCATTATATTACATATTCACACTTTTAAAATTCTATTTTAATTCCGGCGTAGTTAATACACAGTGTTACCTTAGTTCCAGGTGCACAATACAGCGACTCAACACTTCCATATGCTACCCAGGGATCACCAAGAGAGGTATAAATAGGTGAAGGGGATTAAGGGTACAAATTCACATTTTAAAGTCATATTCCTTTTTAGTAGGATAATTCTTACATGGGACTTTTAAAAATCAAAGATGATTTTCGGGGCACCCTGGGGGGCTCAGTTGTTAAGCGTCTTGCCTTCGGCTCAGGTCATGATCCCGATGTCCTGGGATCAAGCCCTGTATGTGGCTCCCTGCTCGGCGGGAAGCCTGCTTCTCCCTCTCCCACTCCCCCTGCTTGTGTTCCCTCTCTCGCTGTGTCTCTCTCTGTCAAATAAATAAATAAATAAATCTTTAAAAAAAAAAAAAAAGATTTCACGTAGGTTAAAATCAGTCTCCTTTCTCCCCCTGATGTGTCCCAGCTCCTCCTTGGAAATAGCTATTTGTACTTATTTCTTGTATATCATTCTGCCTTTTTTTTTTTTTTAAGGACAAAAAAGGAGAGGGTGGGGAGCTGGATGCTGCCCTGGGTGGGAATGGTGGGTTGGGGGAGCTATTCTAAAGTCTTCTGCCTTTGAATTGAGACCTCCCCCCACTTCTTTTCAGGGGTCTAAATCCTTTACAGAGTCAACAAAGACTCATTTCCCTTGACTGTGTGCCACACAGCACTTCAGATCCTGGGGTAGGGACCAGGTTGTATTCTAAATGGGCCTCAGACCCGGGGGGGCAGGGAGCAGGCAGTAACAATGCAACCATGGTTGACTGGGAGGAGGTAGGGTCCCCTCGATGGCTCAGCCAGGCGGGAGCATTGTGTCCCCTGTAAGCCAGGTGCCGGAGGACGGGTGGGAAGGAGAGACCTGAGTGGCCGCTAGCCTTAGGAGCATACCGTACATCTTCCAGGAGGCATCCGCCTTTCCGCTGTGTATTTATGCTAAGGCTCATGTACCGAGAAAATCCCATGATCAACCGAAGCATGATTTCCCTGGGAACCAGAGGGGCATGAGGCCGTCAGCCTGTCTGATATAGGGACCTCCCTGGGCTGTTTTCTAAGCAACCCACAGCCACAAGGCAAGAAAACACAGATGATGCATAGCTCTGTGGCTTTGTGTCCCTTCCTCCGGGGAACTTGGGGCCGGGCTAATTCATTTTTGTGCCTCCCATCAGGCCTGCAGCTGAGAGCCTCCGAGGGAAGGAGGATTCTCTAAGGTGGCGAATGCTGGCTGTCAAGGACAGTTACCCTTGGCCTGGTACCCTGCACTGGGATTCTCAGAGGCTGACTTTCTCTCCCTTTTATCTGACTGTACATTTTGAATCTTTAAAAGTCCCAGCTATTTCAGACACCCACACAAGCCATAAGCCACAAAAGTCAGTAAATTTTAGATGAAAAAATTAAAAAAGTTGCAGGGGAGAGAGAAGGAAATGAGGGGACAGATCAAGATGCTGACCCCTGAGAGATGCACGCCCCCAAGGACCAGCGAAATAGCTGTCCCTGAGAGAAAAACATGCCTGGGGTAGGAGGCTTGGCAATCCTGCCGTCCTCGGGTGCTGAGACAGACAACCCAAGAGACCCAGTCCTTCTCAAGGACAGACCCAGATGACCCTGGGGTCCACTCCCAGCATCCTTATTCCCTGTCCATGGATTCACCTCTTCCATGTACCAGTAGAGAACTTTCCAGAATGGGGAGACCCCCCCGCCCCTTTCCTGAGTGAGGCTTCCCGCTTCCAGAGCCCAGCAGAAAAGCGGTCTAACTGACTGAAGGATCTCAGCATGCATACAAGGAGGATACATGGACACAGGACAGACGGCTGTGTTGTCACAAAATCCATTTTCATGGGGAATTTGTCCGTTCCCTGGGCACTTAGCAGAGGGAAGTGACTTTGGAACTGTAATCGCAGAGGCACGGACCAGCAAAGGGGAGTCTTCCTGTTCACCTCCTTTGTTGTATGGCTGAGGAATATCCACAATGTCACGTATCCCGTGTAGGAGCCAAGGCGGGCACGCGACCCCTCTGGTCGTGTTTTTTGGATTTCAGAACCGTGGGCTCCTGCCTCTCTGTTGAAATAGCATCTTTCTCTGCTGTGGGGAATAAAAGAAAAAGTGCTGGATCCCTGCTCTCTTAAGTATTATGAAGTGAATTGGGTACTAAAAATGGCATTTTTAAAGGTGATCATAATTATTTCCCCCTCTTTGGCAGATCACAAAGGGGGGTTCCCTATCTCACACTCCCACAAGATGTCGGCACAAAAAGGACGAATATGGTACAATTTTGGTTCCTCGCTGGCATTTAAAAGCCCTCGTTTGGGAGTAGGATTTATTAAATATTGTAATCAATTCAATGTCGCCTGTTGAAACATTTGCTTTAATGGGCTTGTTAAATTTAGATTATGTTAAAAAGAAAAAGAGAGAGAGAGAAAGACATTTCCCTGTCTCTGAACTCTTGGGCTGCCACATCATGATTGTATATGTGTTCAAGAAATAGCTCCCAGCCGTGATAATTACCCCCATTGTGGGGAAAAGAGGATGACATTTGGAGATGATTCAAGAGGACATTTTGTTTTGTAAACACAGTCTTCTGATCAAAGCCCATTCTTTACTTTGGAGAGAGCAGCATCAACTCTTTTTCCTTCCTTCCTTTATTTCCTGAATGATACTTTAAATTGATTTTAATTACACAACAAATATATGATAGTAACGTGTGTTATAGTAACATGATATTAACCGCTTCCATTTATTGGTGGCTTAAATGTGTTAGGCATCTTTCTAAGGATTTTATTTGCATTCATGTTTTAAATCTCTATAATGCCCAATGAGGGAGGTAGCATTATTATCCCATGTTACACAGGACGTAAGTGGAGCACAGCAAGGTTTAGCAATGTGCCCGAGGTCACCCAGCTAGTAAATGGCCAAGCCAGAATTCAAGTTCAGGTGTCTGACACTAACAATTATGCACATAGTTAGAGCTATGCTACGTTGCACGTATCTGCATTCTCCCATAAAATTACAGTTGTTGTTGTTTTTTCATATATAGCAGACATCTCTTTTAATGACCAACCCAATCCCTGTCTCTTCTCCCCTGCCCCCAAAATGAGAGGTTACCAGCTAAGGAAGTATTTATCCCATGTATGGAAAGAAATAGAATCTCTATGCATCTTTCTCATTAAAAATATTCTCTCTCATAGCTCTGTAATATTCCATTCTGTTTTATTTAGCTACTTCTCTCCTAATGGATATTTAGATCATCCCTAGATGTTCATTAGAGTAAGTAATGCTGCCGTACATATGCACGTGGGCCCCTAAGGCAGATCACAATGATGGCATCACTTAATCATCTCTGGTTTTAGCGGGGATTGCCAACTTAACCCGCAAATCACTGATTCTTCAGAGGGTCACCATCATTTTTGCTAATGAAACCTTGAAGCAAAGTGCTGTCCAACCTCAGGGGTAAAAATATGAGTGGTTGTCCCTCTCCCGTCATTAACAGTTAACCACCCAATCTGGTTCCCTTTGCTCCTGGAGTCTGCAGGGCCATCCAGCTGAGACCAAGAGTAGACTTTCCTTCATTTTCAGGAAAATGTAGCCAACGCTAAAAATAAATAAAAACGTGAGTTTTTATTCTCTACTTTGAGGCCTAGAAACAGGAGCCAAGGCATAGCTGTTGAGATTTCCAGGATATGGGACACACCTGTCTCCCTAACCCCCTTCCATCAAGATGGAAACTATGTGCTCATGTAGAAACAAAATCAAAACCTTTGCTTCTTTGCTTTATTTATTTCTTCTGATATTTTGTCCTTGGTTTAATAAATAGTGAACAAGAGCTTTTTAAATGCAGATATATATAGTACAAGGTGCTGGGAACACAAGACGATCAAGACAAATGCTTCTCCTGACCTCATAGAGCTTCCTATTTCTGTCATAGACCCAAACATCCACCTGACTTTTGTTAATCCTTGCCTGCCTACCTCCCAAGAATTTTACCTTGATCCCAGGCCAGGTGTGTGGGGAACTGCTGCTTTGCAAACCACCCAGCTCCCATCTCTGAGAATTGGATAGTGTCTCTAACCCTCCATACCTACTGTGGGAATTCTACGGGACATGTAAGAATATTTTGGAAAAACTCAAGGTCTGGATTCCCTGTTACTATATCAGTACTGTTAAACTAGTAGCCCAGAATCGACTGGTCCTAGCTCTTGAATTGACAACCATCCTTAGTTAACAGAAAGGCAGTTCTTTTTTAAAAAAATTGTTGAGGAAATCCCATCGTTTGTGACAACATGGATGAACCTGGAGGACGTTATGCTACGTGAAATAAGTCAGACATAGGAAGTCAAACACCACGTGATACCACTTATATGATCAATCTGAAACAGTCAAACTCATAGAAGCAGAGAATACCATGGTGGTTGCCAAGGGCTGGAGAGAGGAAACAGGGGCCTATTAGTCAAAGGAGACAAATCTTCTTGGGTCTCTTACATTTCTGCATGTCTTGAGACCAAATGGGCAGATTGCCTTGTTCTAGATCATCTTTCCAAGGATGTCTATATAGTGATCAATCTTGGAAGACAGAGGTAGTGTCTCCCTCTGGAGTCTAGGGAAGTTTGCTTTCAACCTTGGGTGATAGAGATAATTTCCCTCTGGATCAGGAAGTAGGCATGCTTACTGCTTGTTATAAAAGATTAAGATTCCTTACTCTCGGGGTTCCTTTCCTGGAATGTACCTTATTTGCATGCACAGATGTCACCTTGCTCACTATGTATCATCCTGGGGACTTGGGGTGCAGGGAACCATTACACGTGCTGATACACTAGTTGGTTACTGCTGTGAGTAATAAACTTTCCTTCGTTTCTGGCCCAGACATCTCGTGTCTTCTATCGCCATCCACAGCCAGCTAACTTGTCAGTTTGCAAGTAGGAAACATCTCAGACATTTCAGAGTTACTGCTACATTTATTTATCCATTCAGTACATATTTATTGGGTATCTACCAGGTATTGGATAGTAGGGACACAGAAATGAAGCAGCCAGCGAGGCTTTCGTTTTGCTGGAGCTTCAGTCTAGTGAGGAAGGCCTGTGAAGTAGGAGCATTCACAGCTGATAAAATGTGCCAGGAAGGGAATGAGCGATGCGTGACAGTGGGCATCAACAGGGGTACAGGGAGAGGCTCGTGACAGGCGGCCTGTCTGCAGAGGTGGCCACGTGGGCGGAAATTGAGACATGAGATGGTGCCAGTTGTTCCAATCCTCAAAGAAATGCAAGTCAGTCCAAAAGCACCGAGTTGGGACAGAACTGGAGTGCAGGGTGGCAAGTGAGAGAGCAGCATGACATGATAGGAGGCGGGGGAAGGAGCTGTAAAAGCAGAAACGACAAGTTCTTGTGGCCATGGCCTGGAGGTTTTATTTTGTGGAAAGTGAAAGTGAAAATCATGGAAGACTTGGAAGAAAGGGGCGGAGAGGGGGCAGGATTGGCTTGACATCTTATCACGACCCCTGGGGCAGCCAGGTACAGAAATGCCATTCTGTTCCCCAGAAGATGTTGTGTCTGGACCACCCACTGCTGTCTCTGGGCCCCGTCTTACTCCCCCTGCTCCCGTCCTTCCCCCGCACCCCTAGGGAACATGTTTCTCACTTGTCTGGCGTGCTGTCCCCTTCTTCTCTCTCGCTGCCCCATGTTGCCAGGCAACCCTCAATGCCTCTCGCCCCAGTGCACAGGGGACAATGGCTTTTCCGCTTAGGGCTTGAGAAGGGTGAAGAGTGAATCCCAAATCAGAAATGTGGGCAGGCCTTCAGAATGTGCCATTGTTCGATGGGGGAACAGAAAAGGATTTCCAACAGACAAAAAGAGAAGATACAACTTTTATCCAGGAGGGATCACAGAACCATCCATAAAAATACTAGCCCGGGGCGCCTGGGTGGCTCAGTTGGTTAAGCGGCTGCATTCGGCTCAGGTCATGATCCCAGCGTCCAGGGATCGAGTCCCACATCGGACTCCTTGCTTGGCAGGGAGCCTGCTTCTCCTTCTGCCTCTGCCTGCCACTCTGTCTGCCTGTGCTCACTCTCTCTCTCTCTCCCTCTCTCTGTGACAAATAAATAAATAAAAAAAAAATAAAAAAAAAATACTAGCCCGGAGCATTAAAGTTGACGACATAGACATATTTGATGGAACAAGGCAGGGAGACATACTGGAAACAGAATGTGACAAAAGGAATATCTATCAAGAAAACGCAATTGATTAAAGGGTGGCATATGCATACTGTTATGGGATATTATGCAGCTAAGTGAGGAGACTTGCAAAATAATATGTTTAGTATGATCAATTTAAAGCCCTCGTTGATGCTTAGAAAGTCAGTATGTGTTTCTGTGTTTACATGTTTATACTCATGGGGACTAGTGTGGAGGATTACCTTCTCCAATGTTGTTGGGAAGGTGGTTCTCAACCCCTGCTAAATATTGAAACTGGGATGTTCCCCCGCATTGCTACATAGTTCAACACTAGGACATTGTATTTTAATTTTATTTTATATATAAATATATATTATATATATATATATATATATGAATGAATTATGTTCAGTTAGACACCATATAGTACATCATTAGTTTTTGATGTGGTATTCAATGATTCGATAGTTACGTATAATGCCCAGTGCTCATCACAACAAGTGCCCTCCTTAATACCCATCACCCTGTTATTTTTATTATTTTTTAAAGATTTATTTCTTTGAGAGAGAAAGAAAGAGAGGGAGAGGGAGAATCTTCAGCAGACCACCTGGAACATGAAGTCTGATGTGAGGCTTGATCTCATGACCCTGAGATCGCGACCTGAGTGGAAACCAAGAGCCTGGTGCTGAACCGACTATGTCACCCAGGCACCCGAGAAATTGCATATTTTAAATAAAGTTTTTATTGGGAATGCTCTTAGATTTTATAGAAAGGCTTTTGCCGAGAAAATGCAGACTATCTTGTATATCCTTCACACAGTTTTCCCTATTGTTAATATAGTACTATTAATTAACTCCATACTTTATTTGTATTTTAGCAGGAGTTTTGTTTTGTTTTGTTTTGTTTTGTTTGTTTGGGGCTATTGTCTGTTGTTCCAGGATCCAACTCAGGACACCATGTTGCTTTTAGTCATCATGCCTCCTTAGCCTTCTCTGGTCTAATTCAGTTTCTCTGCCTTTCCTTATTTTTCCTGACCTTGACAGTTTTGAAGAGTACTGGTCAGATATTTTGTTTCATGTCCCTCAATTTGGGTTTGTCTGATGTTCTTCTATGATGAGAACAGACTACAGACATTGGGAAATAGCGCCCTTCTCATCCCATCACCGGGATGTGCGTCTCTGGGGCCAGCACTCACTGTGAAGTTAACTCTGATCACTGGTCAAGCTGGTGTCTGCCAGGTTTCTCCACTGAAAGTTACTATTTTTCCTTTTCTGTACTCTCTTCTTTGGAAATGAGTCACTAAATGCAGGCCACATTTGAGGAGGGGAGGTTTGATTTCTACCTCCTAGCTGGGGGAATATATACATAGTATATGGTATATTATTTGGAATTCTTCTGTGAAGATTTGTCTCTTCTCTCTCACTTTCTAAATATTTAACCACTCATTTATATCTATATGACCTTGTATATATTTATTTCTTT